>VYXB01006753.1:239443-257327 GCA_013397135.1 Pachyramphus minor
GAAATTTTCCCAATATCCAACCTAAATCTGCCATGGCACAGCCAGAGGTTGTTCCCTTTCCTCCTGTCCCTTGTTCCCTGGGAGCAGAGCCCGACCCCCCCCAGCTCCCCCCTCCTGTCAGGGAGTTCAGAGCCAGAAGGTCCCCCCTGAGCCTCCTCCTCTCCAGGCTGAGCCCCCCCAGCTCCCTCAGCTGCTCCTGCTGCTCCAGCCCCTTCCCAGCTCCCTTCCCTTCCCTGGGCACACTTCTTTGGAGCACGGGATCTCCTCAGGCTGGAAAAGCTGTGTTGGCTCCCAATGTTTTGGCAGCACACAGGATTGCAGACCTTCCCCTCCGTGCTGGAGACCTGGGACAGCTTCAGGATGTCCCAGGAGAGCTGCTCCAAACTCACATCTGGGTTTGTGACTCAGTGGTCCAGGTGCTCCACCCCAATAATCCTGATGGAGGTCCTGGGGAAGTCACCCAGGTGCCCACTACTGCCCCTGGAAAAGGCCCAGAGGCACCCAGGGATCACTTTTGGGCTCAGGGACACAAAGTCTTCTTTCCCTGCCACATCATTTTTCCCTTCAGGAAGTCCAATCCTGGGCAGACCAAAAATAACCACCTGAGCGAGGTGATGACCAAAGTAGCCCAGCCAGGGCCAAAACAAGCAGCAGCTGTCCCAAAATAGCTCCAGCAGCATCCCACTTCCTGGGGGGGAGGGCAGAGCTCCTGGCACCGCCATCACTCCAGTTCCCACCACAGAATCTCAGGGCAGCTCTTGCAGCTCCATGGGAAAGGGAAAGGAGGAGTCTTCCCACGTGCTCCACTTTGGCTTGGCACTCCTGGCACTGCAGCAGGTTCCTCAGGGCCCCCATCAGTCCCTGCCCACCCTCCAGATCCACTGTCCTGCAGCTCGAAATTGGGGCCAGAAGGCACCATCTTCACCCCACAGATCCTGGCCTGGATGGGGACCAGTCTCAGCTTCTCACCGTGCCCTCACAGGGGACACTCTGCCTGAACCAAGCAGCTCTGCCACTTTGGAGACCAGGGGAGAAGATCCCAGGCTGCCCCATCCCCAGGAAGGACCCAAAGGTGCCGTCACTCCCGGTCCTGGCTGCCACAGGTGCCAGGAAATTCTACAAACACACAAGGACACACAAATATTTCCCCATCCCTGAGAAGTGTCGTAGCCTGGTGGCCACAGCCACATCAGCTCCATGGGCAGGGCTGTGTCCAAGCTGCATGGTGAGACCCTCCCAGCCTCCCACCAGCTCACAGAGTCCACTCAGCAATTGCTTGGATGCTGCTGGGAGGACAAGGAAAGGAAGGAATTCCTGGCTGGGAGGGTGGGGAGGCCCTGGCACAGGTTGCCCAGAGAAGCTGTGGCTGCCCCTGGATCCCTGGAAGTGTCCAAGGCCAGGTTGGACAGGGCTTGGAGCAACCTGGGCTGGTGGAAGGTGTCCCTGCCCACGGCAGGAGGATTGGATTAGATGGCCTTTAAGGTCCCTTCCAACCCAAATCACTCAACCATTCCACGAAAAATTCACATTATCTGATAGAAGGGAAAACAATGGGCCCAAGTTGCATGGAGAATCTGAGGATGTGTGACTGTTCTCCACGTCTGGGATGGACCCTACACCCAGTCTGAAACTCCTGCAGCCTCCTTGCCCCCTTAGTTTGTTGCCACCACCCCTCCACCCCAAGCAGTTGGCCCTGGGAGTCACTTCCTCATTGTCCAGCAGCAGCAGCAGCACCGAGAGTTTCCAAGAAAGGAGAGAGCAGAGAGGCAGAAGGAATTGTTGCACCCCCCTTGTCACACACCCCATGGGCTCAGTCCAACACACACACAGCCACTGGGGCTCCCAGTGCCAATGACCCCACATCTCTCCATATGGACAGGCAGGATGGGAGCAAACTGGCAGCTTGGACACGAGTTAAATGTCCTGGAGAATGAATTCCAGAAAGTCCTTTCTTCTCCTCAGTTCACTGACACTTCAAAAGCTGAGATAAGCCTCACAGACCATTGCACTTCCCAGGAGGGCTCGGGGTGACTTTATCTCGCTCCACTCCTGCCCTCTGCATTTCTCTCCCATCACGTGGCTGTGCCTTCTGCTCCTGCTCCTTTTGCTCAGTCCCCTGCCCACATTTTGCCCCAGTGTTTTGCCCAGATGCTCCCAGAAAGGGAACTCCTGGGAACTCAAGGTGTGTGAGGCTCCCACTGGACACAGTGGGCACAGTGTCTTTGCTCCTTGTCCACACAGTGACTTGTCACAGGCTGGGACACCAGGAAAAGGCCCATCCAACCTGGCCTGGGACACTTCCAGGGATGGGGCAGCCACAGCTTCTCTGGGCAACCTGTGCCAGGGCCTCCCCACCCTCACAGGAAAGGATTTATCTCTAATATCCCATCTATCCCTCTGTGCCCTCCTTCAGCTTAGGGCCATTCCCCCTTGTCCTGTCACTCCATGTCCTTGGGAAAAGTCCCTCTCCAGCCTTCTGGAGATGAAACCAAAGGGAAAGCCCTTCATTTCACCTGCAAGTAACATTTAAAGTGGGAAGAAAAACAGAGGCTGATCCTGCAAAAGGAACAGGTAACATTTTCACTGTTAACTGGGAGAACTGGCAGCTGCCTGTTCCATACTGGACAATTCCAGACATCTGGAGTGACAGTGCTTGGGCAGGGAGTTTGGACCCAATGACCCACCGAGGTCCCTTCCCATCCATGATCCTGTGGCAGCTGCCAGGATGGTCCTGTCTGTGGGTGCAGGGGCAGCTCTGCAGCTGCACCATCTCTCTAACCCTCACACAACCCTGGGGCATCCTTTCCATGCCCAGTTGGAGTGTCAGCTGTTCCAGTGCCAGCTCTCTCCCTGGGAGCCACCCTGCTCCCATCCCAGCAGACAGATTCCCTGCATCCACGGAGCCACCCCAGCACTGCACTTTTCCTCTGTTTAGTGGGAATCATCTGGAAGCCAGGCAGGGATTTGAGCCTGGCAATGCTGGAGGTGTCTCCTCTGACCCTGGGGGCTGCTGGCAGAGGGGCTTCCTGGCCAGGGAAGTTCTTTCTTGGCCTCTCTGTGCTCGGGGCAGAAGGTTAATTAGGCAGCAGGGTAATGAGGAGTCATTAAATCTGCCTGCACTGGGCTGTCAGCATAACACAGGCAGCCCAAGGAGGTTAAAGCTGGGATTCTCCTTTTCCCATTGCCTTCAATTAACCTTTCCATGTTTCTGCAAGACTCCAGACCACAGAGATGGGTTCTGGGTCCTCTCAGAGTCTGTTCATTAGCACAGAACAGCAACAAACTTTCCTTTCAAGTAACCGGCAGGAGCCTTTTGGCTTTCGGTGTCAAATAAACAGGAGGGACCCAGCTCAGCCTTTGGGAATGCCACTGTCCCATCCAAGTTTGGGAGGGGGAATGGAGTTCTTGGGGGGTTTTTTTTGGAATTGTTGCTCTGACATTGCTGTCCCCTTGTCCAGTGGGAAGAGCTGGGGGGTCTCCTCAGCCCCCCCAGCAGTGGGATCCCTTCACTGTGGCTCTGGGGTGTCAGGCACAGCTGGGGCAGTGTCCCCAAAAACTGGAGGGCAGGGGGGATGTTGTCCCACCACCTTGTTGTACACCCCTGAAGCTGTTGGTCCATCCAGCTTCAAGAGTCTGTGGTGTCTGTGGGATTCAGAGCCCCCTGTTAATTAGCAGGCACGGCTGGGATCTTGATTAGTTACCCAAAAAGAGGTGATGCCCATGGTAAATATATCCGTGGGATAGCCAAAAACCAGCAGGCACATCCCAGGGAGTGGGATATGAAAGCTCTGACTGATCCACCACCCAAGGAGGATTCCTGGTCAGTGCCAGCCCCACCTCCATGACTGGAATGACAGGTTGGTGACAACCAGAGTGCCCAGGATGGGAAACAAGCCCCTGGCTGCAGGATCTGGGTCCTCTCATGTTGGATTTTCCCTTGCCCTAAGGAGAGGGCATCTCCCTCTGGGACCTTCAAGGACTCCATCCTGCCCCCCTGGGGCCCACTCCAGGACAGAGACACCACTCATCCACGTTTGGCAGGCTGCACCCTCCTGTAGGAACAACTTGGGATGCAAAGGCTTGGGAAGCAGTTGGATGCAGCCTCTGGGTGCCAGGACATGCTGAGCACCGTGGGTTGTGAGAAGATGGTTAAATCCCTGCCAGGGGATCAGTAGAGCTGAGGGTGTGTGGAGAGAAGGTGATGGGGACAAGGTGATGGACTTGGTGCCTTCTGGAATTCCCTGGTGCATGAGATTCCTTACAGGGGAGGAAGAGCAGAGGAGACTGATGGTGAAGGACACAGAGGAGAGTCTGGAAAGCTCCAGGTACTTTTCTCACAGCCTGAAGTTCCTGGCTCAGTGCAGGAAGGGTTGTTTTCTCCTACAGCTTTTTATCAGAGCACCAAGACACCTTCTTCACCCTGACCTTCCTTTCACCCATCTTTGATCCACTCTCAGATGGGAGATGAGACTCTTGTGACATCCCAGCTCCCTGAGGCAGGTCCTTCCTCCCAGGGGCTGCCAGCAGAGCACCCAGGGCTGGCCCAGCGCTGGCCAGGGGAGGGTTTTCAGGGGCCACTCACTGGTGGAGAGACACCTCAGCACAAAGGAACCTCCCAGCATCGTGTCCAGTGGGTGTCATCCCTGCCCATGGTGGTGGGGGTGGAACTGGGTGACCTTTAAAGTCCCTTCCAACCCAAACCACTCCATGAGATGTTCAGCAGCTCCATGGAAAACATCAACTCCTGCCCGTGTGCTGCTTTCCCATCTTAAATCCCAGAGGAGGTCTGAGGGTGACAAAGGAGAAGTGTCCACAAGAAAATCCTTCTCCTCACCCGTCCACAGCAGCAGGAAGGACATCGTACAGCTCCTGGGTGCAGGAGCACACAGAGCTCCCCAGGAAACCTTTCAGAAGCCCAAAATGGGACATTGGGAACATTTTTAGCATGAAGCCCTCTAAAAAAGAACCAGTTTCCATTCCCTCTCTGCATCTCCTGCTTATGGGAGCTGATGGAGCAGGGATAGGCTTCCCAACACGCCGTCCTCATCTCCACCATCCTGATGGATTGGCCATGGTGGGGCAGCAGCCCCCAGTCACATGTGCTGCTTGTGACCCAGCAGCTCTGCTGGGACGTGCAGCCTCCACAGAGGGCCAGTGTGTGCTCCCACAGAGCCCCCTTTGAGCCCCTCACATGAGACCAGTCAGCCCTAACACCCGTGACTGTCCCCAGGCCATCCTTCATTCACAGGGCAGCTCCTCTTTCTGGTGATTTTTTTCCCTTCTCTCTGCAGTCTCATCCAGCTCCACTCCCATGGGATGAAAACATCCTCTGAGCCCCCCTGGATGCCCCTGTCACCTGACACCCCCTGGAATCTGGGGTGGGGGGATTTTCCTGGTGCCTCTCCTCCAGTACAGGATCACAGAATCTCCTGAGTTTGCAGGGACCCACCAGGATCATCCAGTCCAACTCCTCACCCTGCACAGACACCCCAACAATCCCCCCCTGTGCCCCAGAGGATCAACCAAACCCTCCTGGAGCTCTGGCAGCCTTGGGGCTGTGCCCACTGCCCTGGGGAGCCTGGGCAGTGCCAACCACCCTCTGGGGGAAGAACCTTTCCTGAGATCCACCCTGACCCTCCCTGACACAGCTCCAGCCATTCCTGGGTCCTGTCCCTTCTCCCAGAGCCCAGAGCTGCCCCTCATGAGGATGTTGAGACCCCAGTGAGGTGTGACCCCAATTTCCCCCAGGCTGAACAAACCAAATCCCCTCAGCAGCTCCTCATCCAGCCCCTCCAGCCCCTTCCCCATCCTCGTGTCCCTCCCTTGGATGCTCCCCCTCAGCTTTGTGACGGCAGTACGGAGGATTTGGCCACTCCAGTCGGGATAACCACTCACCAACAGGAGTGGGACACACAGGGTGGCTCTGGGAGACTGGGAGAGTCATGGAATTCACTCCAGGAAGGGACCTGAGGGCTGCTGTCTGCGTGCAGGTGACCCTGGGGCACTGCAATGGGGTGTTTGCAGCTGGGGGTGGGTGGATTGTTACCTCACAGCTCCTTCATAGCAGGAGCTCGGGGCACCTGCACCGAGGGCTCTTCCCACCTCTCCTGCCAGGATTGCCCTGCAGCACCAGGGGAACTGGAGGTGGGCACGGGGAGGCTGATGCCAGCTCTCTTCTCCCTCCAAACTCTTCTGGGGACACTGATCTCAGGCACCCAGTTTGTGCTGGGGGGCTGCCAACCTTCAGGCTGTCACCATCACCTGGAGACATCCCGGTGGTCTGACCCCAAGGCTCCTGGAGCACTTTCCACCCCTCATCTAATTGCCTCTGAGGGGTGGTCAAAGTGGCAGAGCACTAAAACCCAGTTGGAACCACACCAGGCCTCCTGCACATCCCTGCTGGAGCTGCCACACCCTGCAGAGCTCCTGATGAAGGGGTCAGATCCTCCTTGGACAGTGGGGACTTCCAGGGACAGGGGTTCCTTGATTTTCTTTGAGGGCATCCATGAACCTGCTTTTCCTCCAGCAGGGTCCAGGCTCATGGGGTGAGTTTGAAGTTGGAACAGCCCAGTTGGAAGTTTGGCACCACTGCATGAAATCCTGATTGTTTGTGGAGCATCCCTGGGCTGGTCACTGAGTTCTGGAAACAAATCCCAAAGTGAGGCAGCCTGGAGTTCCTCGCTGTATCTTTGGCTTCCCCTCACCTTCCTCAGGGATAACCAGAGCCCAAACTACAGGAAGGAAGTGTCCTCTCTCCCATGTCAGGGAGGTGATGCCCACATAGTGCCTTCCTCTGCCTCCTCTTACTCCCAGTGCATTTTTCCACTGCCTACGAGGCATTTTCCACTTTCCCCTTCCCAACTTCATCCCTGGTGAGCAGCCAAGTGACTCTGCTGGTCTGCAGGGAGGGGGGGTGAACGTGGGGAGTCACAGCAGGTCCTGCTCTCCCCAGAACTCTGAAGACTCTGAATTCCACACTGTTTACCCAGCCCCTCTCCCGCTGTGATCCCTCATTCCCGTTTCCTGGAAAGGTCAATGGCACTTGAAGATGACCAAGCCCTCGTTGGTGGCTCTTTGAGAAGGGGCCATTAATCTCTCTATAATTATCTGCAATTATTTCAGGAGCAATAACCCATTTGTCCAAACTTTTCTCAGAAGCTTGTTAAGCAGAACGAGGGAACGGAAGGTGGGAAATGATCCAGAGGAGTTACCCCCGAGCTCCGAGGATTTGCACCAGGATTTGCTCCCAGTTCCCAGGAGATGGAAAGATCCCAGGAGGACCTGGGGATCTCCACAGGTTCTTTGTGGGTTCCACGTGAAGTGACTGGATCTGCCTCTGCACTGACAGTGCTTGGATTTGCTTCAGCTTCACTGACTTTTAATATCCCGGGAAGTTTGTGCCTGAAGTCAAAACCTTCCCAGTTCTTGAGCCAAAGCACTGAAGGGAAATAGATCCCCAAAAATAAATGAAGATAACAAACAGCAACCAGACATAAGAAAAAAAACAACCCCCAAAAAACTCAAAAACCAAAACAAATCCACTTCCATTTTCTCTCCAATTAAAACCATCATTATTTACACACACACATATATACATATATATATATATGTGGATGTAAGCAAATGGTTATTTAAAGCTTATAACAATTCCCCAGGGCAGGAGATTTTGCTCAGCTCTCTGAGGGCCTCAGACATTATCAGTTTTAAACCCCACAATGTTTAGAATTCAGTCAAAGAGCTGATAAAGAGAAATAAATGTAATATTTACACCTCTCTGCTGCGAGCCCAGCTTTAATCAGGCTCGTTAGCTAATGGCATCAGTGCTTTCAACAGAGCCTGGTGTGAGGACTTCCCAAAACTGCTCGGGGAAATGCACCTTGTGGGGTATAGAACACAGATGAAAACATTGGGAAAAATAACATTTTGGTGTTAATGCTCTAAATTTCACTCTGGGGCTCGGAGTAACCTGGGATGGTGGAACCTCCATGGCAGGGGGTGCAACTGGATGAGCTTTAAGGTCTCTTCCAGCCCAAACCATTCTGTGATTCCATGAGAAATGTCCAGCAGGATGCCAGGGCAGAGCCCTCTCTCCTCCCAGGAAAAACATCCTTCTGTTGTTTCTGTGAGCTCTGGGATTCTCCAGCAAGAAACGCCTCTGGATCCACGGAGGGGATCAAAGCCACTGAGGCAGCAGAGTTATTCAGGCTGAGTCTGCAGAGGTTACAGGTGACAAAAATGAACCCTCCAGGACACGTCATCTCCTGGTTGTCCCACACTGGGAAGCCAGGGGCAGGTCTCAGCAGCCCACCTGGAGAACCTGGAAGAGTCCAGGAGCTGGAGCTCCAACGCTGCCTGTGCCAAACTGTCCATGTGATCAGCTGTGGAGCCACCTACAGATCCCAAAGGAACCACAATTCCACACCTGCCCAGGTGCCAGGTGTCAGGCAGAGCCCTGGCTGAAGGAGGGAGTTCCACCAGCACTTTGGGGGGATTCTCTGTCACCTAAAGTCACCAATCATTTTGACAGCAGAAATCCTGACCTTGTGCTCCTAAATCCCTTTTAAATGCTTCCCCTCTGTCTCTGGAGAACCCTCAGGACTTGTGGGGTTACTGGAGAAAAAAAGGGGGTTGGAGCCAGGTGGGGTCGAGCTCTTCACCCAGGGAAGGAGTGACAGGAGCAGAGGAAATGGCCTCAGGCTGCACCAAGGGAGGTTTCATTTGGATATTAAGGCAAGTTCCTTCACCAAGAGGGTTGTGCAGCCCTGGCACAGGCTGCCCAGGGCAGTGCTGGAGTCACCATCCCTGGAAGTGTTCAAAAACACGTTTAGTGGTGAACGTGGTGCTGGTTGACAGCTGCACTTGATGATCTTGAAGGTCTTTTCCAGCGTTAACAATTCTGTGATTCCGTGATTCTACAGCCTCTTTCCACCAAGGTCAGGATCAGCCTTCTCCCACCTTTTTCAGCAACACCTTTGGAATACAGAGGTGTCCACAGCTTCTGGGACTTCCTCAAAGTCTCCCTGCACCCACAGGGGCCCAAACTCAGATGTTTTGCCATCTGAAGGTGACGAGAGGTTTCTGCTCACGGTGACCCCCGAAACATCCGACGTCAAACTCTCAGACCTCAGACGTGGCACGGGGACAGAACGTCCAACCTTCAAAGGGAGCAGCTGGGCAGTGTCCCCTGGGCCTGGGGCTGCTCTCAGGGGGCTCCCTGGGCCTTAGAAGTCGGGGCTGCAAACACTTTGTCACCCTCGGAATGACGTGACTCCAGTCGGCCCCGGCTGATAAGAAAGGTCTGAGCAAAAGGACTTCGAGTGCGGGGTCAGCGTGGGCTCGTGGGAACAGCAGGGATCTGGCTCCCTTCCTTTTTCCAAGCTGTCCCCTCCTCCGTGGCAGGGAGAGTCCCGTGTGCCTGTTCCTCCACTCACCCACCCGGCTGCAGGGCAGGGCTGTGGCTCCAAAGCCAGACACGAGTCCTGGAATCATCTCTGCTTTTAGCTCTTTACAGACAAGAATATCAGCACTTTGGTGGGATCCAGCCTGGAATTGCTGGAGGTTTGCAGTGTGGGATCCAAGGAATATTAGCTGGAATTCCTCTTGGGCTGGTGCAGGTCAGGGTGGGGATCAGGGACAGCAATATGAGGGTTTTCACCCCACTGCTTCAAGGTTTTCCCAAGGTTTCCCCTGGCTCATCCCAAGAGCATCTCTGAGCCTGCAGACTCAGCATCTCCATAGGAAAGGAGCAGGAGGCAGGATAGGTCTTGGCACCACCTTTTTGTCCCTTTACTCTTCATTGCTGCCCTGGTTGGTTGCTCCAGGGGTTAAAGCAGAGGGATGTCGGCCTGGAGAGGGTAAAGGATAAGACAAAGTTCAGAGATCAGCAGCATCACAGAGCTTAACGTGACTGAAAACATTTGGTGCAGAAAAGCACCCCTGGAAAGGTGCCAGAGCTGTTCTGCAGGACTCCAGGCCTCTCCTGCAAAAGAGACAGGGTGAAGGGAATGCTGGCAGCAAGACTGAAGGAATAGGACTGGAAATGCAGGCACAATTATCTATTTATTTCATTTAAATGATGCCAGGGAAGGCACCAGGCTGGGAGGCAGTTTCTGACTGTTCAAAGTCAGCATTCCCAGAGCCCCAGAACTAAATCCAAGCCTTCCCAGAGGATCCCTGCATAAAAATACACCAGGCATTTCAGTCAGATAACAACAGCCCTCCTCAAAGCGGGAGGATTTGCCAACTGACGAGCCTGGAAAAGCAGATTCCCAAAGGGTTTGGTCCTGCAGGTCCCCAGCAGTCTCTTCTCTCTAATGTTGTACCTGCTTGAATTCCTGAGGGACTGTCTCTGAGTTTTCCTCTTCAGGTCCCAGAGGAGTGTGATGTGTGTGTGATGCCTCCAGGAATATTCTCTCCTCCCAGACATCCCTGCTTTGCTGCACGTGTTTCCAAGCCCACTCCCTGCTTTTGGGATAACACAGACTTATGGAATCACAGAGAACCTCCCGAGTTTGCAGGGACCCACCAGGATCACCCAGTCCAGCCCTGGCCCTGCACAGACACCCAACAATCCCCCCCTGTGCCCCAGAGGATCATCCAAACCCTCCTGGAGCTCTGGCAGCCTTGGGGCTGTGCCCACTGCCCTGGGGAGCCTGGGCAGTGCCAACCACCCTCTGGGGGAAGAACCTTTCCCTGAGATCCACCCTGACCCTGCCCTGGCACAGCTCCAGCCATTCCTGGGTGCTGTCCCTGCTCCCAGGGAGCAGAGGTTGGAGCTGCCCCTTTACTGCCCCTCCTTGAGGATGTTGAGGATCCCAATGAGGTCCTTCAGCTGCCTCCAACCTGACCTGAGCACATCCCAGGGCACATCCCAGGGCACATCCCAGGGCACACAGCTGGTCCCACAGGGAGAGTGAGGGTGCACGTGCCCAGGTGTTGAGGGGGTGGGGTGTAAGGTGAAACTCCTAAATGAGTCTTCCAGATGTTTCTCTGCTCTGTGACCACACCTGACCAATCTGATTCCTCTCATGTGACCACACACCAAACCAGAGCCCAGCTGGCTCTTTGTGGGACAGTTTCACACTTATTTATCTGCAGGTTCAGCCCAGGTTTGAAGCCCCAGTTCTTTTGCTCTGCCAGTCCTTTAAGGGCTGCTGTTCCAGTGGCTCAGCATGTTCCCAGAGCTGGCAAAACCACGAGGGATGGAACCCCTGAGCTGTGCCTCCCTCCAGACCACTGGGATCTGTTGGGCTCTCCAGGAAACTGGGTGAGCTGTGCCACAAATCGTGGGATTTGCCTTCACTTTGGGCTCACAGCTTTAATGAGCAGAAAAGCTGAAGATCAAGGGCCAGGAACAAATTCCATCAGCTCAGAGCTCTGAGAATTCCTTCCTAAGAGTAGCTCAAACTGGGAATGCTGGACCTAAAGACTTACTGGTCCAAGATGGTCCCAGAGTGCAGAAACAACCCAAAACTTATCAAGGGAACTCAAAGCTCATCTCATCCAACCCTCTGCCATGGGCAGGGACACCTCCCACTATCCCAGGTTGCTCCAAGCCCCATCCAACCTGGCCTTGGACACCTCCAGGGATGGGGATCTCTATGCTAAGAGGAACAAAAGGATGTAAGAGGATGAGCACTGGACAAATCCAAGAGCTGTATGAGGTTCTCAGACAGCTACACTCAGTGTGAAGATGTGATTTTTCCACACTTCCTGCATGGAAAACAAGGTGAAGCCATGGAATTCCAGCTGCAGAGGCAAGTTTTGGGAGCTCATCCTTCCCAAAGCTAAAAGCAAAAGCCTCCTGCTCTTCCTTGGGGTGTGACAGTGCTGTGGGGTTTCATTTCAACACAGATCTCTCTGTTTTTCTCTCCAGGCAGGACTGAAGCATCAGCAGGAGACACTGAGGGATGGGTGATGGTCACTGGGAAGATTTCATCCAGGATTTGAGAGGATGCCTGATTTCCAACCCAAATCTGAGCTCCAGGCAGCAAATCAGTCCAGGCAAACCCAATATATCAGTGTCCCTCTCACTCCTGTCAGGGAGGAGTTGGTGTTTTCCTGAGCTGTGGCTCCTCAGGGATTGCCCAGCACCACCCAGCCTGGCCAGGCCACCTCCTGTGTTCAGCAGAAAGCCAAATTCCTCACATTTGACATGTCCTCTCTAAAAGTGCCCCCGTGGAGCTGTTGCTTGGTTGCTGCTGGATTGGACTGTGACTTATTTCAGGAGCAGCTTCTCCCTCGCGATAATTTGAGTGACTCAACACCAGCCCTGAGACCAAACATGTGCCAAGGACACTGTGGCTGGACAAGGTCAGTGCTTTTCTGGGGGTCTCTGAGGGGGCTGGAGCCACCCTTTGTCCCCAGCAGAACACAGAGGGCCATTCATGCCCCTGGCACGTGCAGGGACGTGACTGTCCCAGAATAGGGCTGCAGGACCCGTCCCCAGCGGGGTCAGGGCTGCCCCAGGCTCCTCTGTTTTGGGAACAGAGCCAAGGAAAAGCTGCAACCCCCCTCCCCACAGAGGCCAAAGGGTTAAAGGAGGAGATGGCTGCCCTGGGGGGGGAGTGAGCAGAGGGCACCTCCTGGTGCCCTTCAAAGCCTCCAGCTGGCAATGAACTTTGCTGACCCAGACTAAAAGTCCAGCCTCGGTGGCACAGGCGCCCACCAAGGAGCAGAAATGCTTCAGCTGAGGTCCAGAGGCAGCTGTGGGACAGGGGTTTGCAAGCTGGAGACATCTGTGAGCAGCAGTGAGCAAACCAGGGGGGTGTTTTGGAGCTGAGTGCCCCCAGACAAGAGCAGAGCCAGGCTGTACCCACTCAGCCTGGTGTGTCCTTCCTCAGAGCTCTCACACCGAGACAGGCAAGGGGGACTGAAGCTGGAGAAAAGAAAGAGAAATATCTGAGTCTAATCCTTACAGGGCAATGCCAGCAGCAAAGTGAGAAACGTGACCCTCAAGAACAGCCCACAAGCAGCTCTCTCTTCCAAAAAAAAAAGCATAAAGTGACAGTTCCAAACAAAATATTCGGCTTTAAAATCAGAACAAGGACAGCAGCCCCCTGAGCACCTCGTGGTGCTTCTGCCACCTGAGCTGGTGGGACCAAGGAGGTGTTGGGGACACCCACAGCACAGGGATGTCCCTGTGCTGTGGACCTTAAAGCTACAGAACAGGCTTGGCCAAGGCTTGAGAAGCCACAGAGAGATGGGAGGGTGGCAGATCCCTCAGATGGGTTTTCCAGCTTGGGATGAAGGGACAAGAGCCTGAAGGAGGTTTTGTTCTCCGCTCTTCGGAGCGAGGAATCGGCTCCAGCCAACAAGGGGATGGGTAATTAAAGACTTAATTTTCTCTGTGTTATCCACAGCTCTAATTCATCAAACCTTCAAGGACTCATGGAAATGATTTGGTGGAGAGACACAGATCATTTGCTGGCATACAAAGAGGGAAGAAAGTTCACACAAAGAAGGAAGAAATTTCCCAAACAAGCGATGGAAATTCTCTCTACCCTGTTTACAAACCTTGAGCACTGAGAAAAGCCAGGCTGGCCCAATTCTCATTGGCATTTCTGGCCAAATCTTGAGATGAGAGGGGATTTAATCCATCCCTGTGTCTGGATCTGCACAGAAAAAGGGCTGTAAATATAAATATACCAGTGTTGTATCGTGGACTTCTGCAGTTCTCCCATAAGTAGTAAAGATCAGAGAATCAGAGAATATGGGATGGTTTGGGTTGGAAGGGACCTTAAAGCCCATCTCATTCCACCCCCACCACCACCACCATGGGAAGGACACCTTCCACTATCCAAGGTTGCTCCAAGCCCTGTCCAACCTGGCCTTGGACACTGCCAAGGGATGGAGCAAATCTTTGCCCTTTTTGTCCCAAAATAAGGACAGAAAGTAGAGGTTCAGACTCCTTCCCAGGGTGAAGGCACCTCAGGTGGAAGGAGACTGTGTTTCCAGAGGGTCGTGTTGCCACCCATGATCCTTTGATTTGGCCCTTTTTGCTGCCACCCCCAAACCTCCATTCCTGGGCCAGGGTCACATCCAGGCAGGGAATGAAACTCCCCTCTCCCAGCAGAGAGCCAAGGAGGTTGGGAGAGGTTTGGCCCACAGGGTTGGCCAAATTCCCTACAGGTTCCTACAGTTTGGAGAAAGGCAGGAAGAGACTCCTGGAAGCTTTGCTTGTGATCTTCTGGTCACAGGCAGGTGGAGAGCAGGCAGGAGGCTCTGGGCCAGGAGCAGAGGCTGGACTGGACACATGGGGGCTGGTGTGACCCCATGGCCCTGCAGTGTCCCACCCTGACTCTTGGGCAGCCAGACCCTGCTCTCTAGGCAGCTCAGGATGCTCAGAAACCACAGCAGAATAAAACCAGAGCTGGGGTGGGAAAAGACACTGGGGCAACCTCTTGTAGATGGGAGCATGGAAACGTGTTCCCAGCCTGCCTCACCTGGACCTGCCTCACCTGGATCTGCTTTGTCTGGACCTGCTTTATCTGGATCTGTTTCCCCCAGACCAAGCTCAGGGAGGCTTTTTCC
Organism: Pachyramphus minor; assembly: GCA_013397135.1. Classification (NCBI taxonomy): domain Eukaryota; kingdom Metazoa; phylum Chordata; class Aves; order Passeriformes; family Tyrannidae; genus Pachyramphus; species Pachyramphus minor. The sequence continues at coordinate 253,976 of VYXB01006753.1, forward strand.
TTCCCCAGCACTTCAGCAAAGACTTTCCTGCTCTATCCTCTGTGCTGGAAGGGCCCCTCAGGTCTCCCTGCCTTGCTCCCGGTACACACTTTGCTCCTGAACCTCTGCTCGAGAGCTCCGGGTGCAGCAGCTGCTTTTCCACACCCTGGCAAGAGACCCTTTGATGTTTGGTGTTTTTTCTTCCCCCAAAAAAGCTCGTGGGGGCTGCAGGTCCCTTCCCCCAAGCCCAGCACGAGGGCTCCTGCCAGCTCTGCCTCCCCCAGCTCTCGCCCTCCCGCTCCAGCTTTAGTTGTTTGTTGTTTTCCCTCCTTCCCAGAGCGTTTCTCCTGCTTTTCCCTCCTCTCTTCCCATCCCACCCTCCACCCATTGGTGGCAGGGGCTGCGCTCGGGGGAGCCCCGCGAGTTTCTATAAAACCACCCACTGCGGGGAGACTCAGCGAGTCACGGGAGGGGAGAAACATCCCCCGAGCGCCAATCCCCCAATTCCGCCCCCAAAAACCCCATAACTCCAGGATCTAAACCACTGCGCTGCTCCCAGGACATGCCCAGAGTCCCGCGCAGGGGGAAGGAGCAGAATCTGATCCCGGGAGCACCCAAAAAACCCGCGGTGACAGATTAAGGTAATTTAACTCCACTGAAAGGCTTTGCTGTTCCGTGCTCTGCTTTGCGAACAAAGGGGTTTTTTTTCCTTCGGGGTGAGTTTTTGCACGTTTTTCGGGTCCCCATCCCTGACCAGTCCCCGCTGGGGGAGGCACTGAAGGCACCGCGGTGCCTGGACAAGGTCCAGGACTTGGGCAGGGAGAGGGGACACGAGGAGAAATCCGGCACATCTCTGGGAGAAACTCCTCCTGTTTATGGAGCTCGTCGGGTTCGGGGCATGGAGCAGCCGGGAATGGGGAATTACCACCTGCCTCTCGCCCTCTAGTTTCCCCCACACATGGAAACGTTGCTGCAAGTGATATTTATCCACGGGAAAAGTCTGTCTGGTGTTCGGAGGGGTGAGTCCGGCACAAGGAGCTGCTCCTGAGGGCAGGGGGACTGGCTGGGGATGAGGATGCTGCCCGGGATGCGGCGGCATTCCTGGCTCCCATGGAATTCCCAGCTCCCCAGCCCACACAAGGCACCTTTCAGGCAGCACCGGGTTTTGCAGGGTTGTGGTGACGGTTTTAAGTCTCGTTTTCTCTCTGGGAATCACTCCCCGATGTGAATGTCAAGATTCCAGTGGGTCCCGCTCTGGTTTGGGCTCAGCACAGTGAAAAGTTTCCCAAGCAAAGGGGTCAAAGCAGTTCCCAGGGTGAGGATGGTCCCTCTGGGCACTGACTCAGCTCCCCAGATGATCAGCAAGGTGAGCAAAGCTCAGAGGATTTTGGGTCAGGCAATGCTGGCTTTGCTTTGACATCTGCCAGACACTGAACAAGCTCCTTGATGCCTCATTTTCCCCAAAAACTGAGACAGGGTTGTGCTTTCAAGCCCTCTGAGATGTGAGGCAGCATGGAGGGCAAGGAATAAATGGGGAATTTCCTGTTGGACAGGAGGAACCTGGGCTTGTCTTTGACTAAAATTTGGATTTTGTAAAAGATTTGACTGATTTTAGGGCAAGATGGGAGGAAAATGCTTTTTTATTCTGGCAGGACCCAGAGAGCTGAGTCCTGTGATCCTCACTCACATGAGCTCTCCTGCCAAAGCCCCAGGGGCTGAGCAGCCACACCAGGCTCTGGGCTTGGGGTGGACAGATAAAAGCATCTGTGGTGGGCACAGGGAACGACTTCCAGGGATTCTCTGGTGCCCTCTGCCAGTGCTGGCTCCAGGAGCCACCAACTTCCTCTGGGTGCTTGTCTGTGCCACTCAAAGCTGCTCCCCAAACCCTCAGGGATGTCTGGCAGGAATTCTGAGCCGGGTCTGCCCTCTCCTGTGAGCTGCAATCCTGAGGGAACACTGGGTGGAGAGGTCAGGACACCCCCCATGGGACACTGTCCCTGGGGCAGGGTGAGAAGCTGAGGACCTGAACAAGGGTACAGGCTGAAGTCCCTGGGCCAGCTCAGAGCAGGGCTTTGTGCCCAGGTTTGTGCTCCTCTGGGTCATTTATCCATTCTCTCCCTTTCTTCCCCCTTTTCCCAACACAACTGTGTGTCCAGGCATTTCCACAAAGCCTGAGCCCCTGACATGGGGGGTGCCCAGGAGTGTCTGTGGGAGCTGGGGTTGTACCTGGGGGACCCTGGCTGGCCTGGCCATGTCCTCCCAGGGTGGGAGCAGTGATCCCACCACACTTCATCGTTTGTCCTGGGATCCCCAGGGTCCTGGACCATCCTGGAGTGCCTCAGCTGGATGGTCCTGGGGAGCAGATCCCGGGGTTTGGGCTGAGATCCCAACTCTGCCTGGAGGAGTCAGAGCAGAACCTGAGTCTCAGCTCTAATCAGACAGGCTCCCTGATCCCAGGGAATTCCAAAAGGCTCCTGTTCTTAGTCCAGGCACAACAATTTTTTCTCCCTTCTGAGAGGGCTGGGAAGTTTCCAGAGCTGGGAAGTTTCACAGTTCCTCAAACATGTTCCTCACCCCCTCCAACCAGGAGCCCCCAGATCTGTCCCTGTCTGGGGCACAGACTGGCACTTTGCTGCCCTCTCCCATTCCCTGTCTGGGCTCAGTTCCAGATCTGGATCATCCAGAAGCCCCTTCCCCAGACTTACATCTCTCCAGAACAGTGCCACCACCGCCCTCAGCTTTGTCCTGTGGTGGTGGAGCAGCAGCTTGGCTCATCCTGCCTGGAAGTGCCATCAGAGATGTGCAAAGCTGAACCATTCCAGGGATATTTATTAGTGCTGCAGCCTTGGAGAGCCTGAGAGACCTTTTGCTGTGCTCAGCAGCCAGGACTGGGCAGAGCACAGGGAGCTTTATATCCCTGAGGATGGAGCTGAGCAGGCACAGAGGGTTTGGAGAGGAAGAAGTTCAATTTAGGGAGACAAGGATGGGGAAGGAGGGGTTGTGCTGCTGCACAGAAATGGGAATGGGATGTCAGGTGTCAATATGGCATTTCTGGAAAAATCTCCGTGGTGTTTTCCCAGCAGGACTGTCCTGAGTCTTCTCCCCGGGCACAGGGCAGCCCCTGGGCAGGGGGGTGTTGGTGTGGCTCCAGTTTCCCCATGGAATGAACTGGAAAAGATCTGCTGGTCCTGTGGACCCTGAGATGGGACTGCAGAACTGCCCAGATGTGCAGGTGTCCACAGAGGTCCCAAAACTGCAACTTCAGCTGGGAACTAAATTATCCAAAATTAAACTTTACAACTCCCTGACAGGAGGGGGGAGTCGGGGGGGTCGGGCTCTGCTCCCAGGGAACAAAGGACAGGACAAGGGGAAA
>VYXB01006755.1:0-58885 GCA_013397135.1 Pachyramphus minor
AGCCAGACACATAGATATGGTTTAAATACTCCAAGGCACCCCAAATGCTTCTAAACATCTCAATTTATGCTGCTGAATCAAGCTCTCAGTGTCTAAATTCAAAGATTTCCTTTCAAGCAACTCAGTAAGTTGAATCCTGAGCTGGAAAAAGTATTCTATTGTACTTCAGAATACCCCATTGACTTGAATTTCTAATGTTGTGTTGATCAACTCAGCTAAAAATCTAACAGCCCATATAAGAAGAGCTCTAATCCTGAACATTAACATCCAGCAGTGTCACATATGGGTATATTCATCCAAAAAAGAATGTTTCTGTAGAAAAAATTACACCTGAGCCAAACTCTTATTCCTTCCCCAGCCCCAAATTTCCTTTGATTAGGCCTAACAGATGCTTATAGAGACATATGGTGTTGAAGATCTGCTGTCTGCTCCTACCAGTAGGAATTGCTCCCTAAAGAGGATGAGCAGTCACAGAGGCCAAGGGCTCACAGCATTCCTTTGTAAAATAATCTAATTACAGGTTATTTCTGTTCCATTCATTTTCCTGATATCCTAAGTGTATAATTCCTTAGCATCTTGATCTCCTGATAAGAAAGTCATTATTGGAGTGACTTGGGTTTCCTGAAACCACCAGGTGAGTGAGGATCCCCATGTGCTGAATAAATGTTATAAAACCTCTTTCCTAGAGCCATCTCATCACACTTTCTTCAGTTTCTGGGAACATTTAAGCCCTGGCAATTTATAAATAACAGGATTGAGAATTCTGTAAAATTCAGAAAATATGGATCTGAGCTCTCTCCTTATTTTAAACCAAGGTCTGTCCAGTCACATCCATGGATGTTCAGGATCTGCCTGAACATCATTGCTGGGATGAATTATGTCATCACACTTGTCTTCTTCATCAGAACATACAGGAACCTCTCCCATTTTGGCACAGAATTTGTTGTGTGTGACAGTTACGGCAGCTGGCAATGATCATCTTGTGGCCATTAATGGAACAAAACAATTGCAAGAATTGATGCCTGAGGAATATGTTTTATTTTAAGCTAAGGAATATTCCCCAAAAGAATGTTAAAAAACTTAAGGAAAGAAAAAACTGGCTATCAGGGAAACTCTAGACATTACTAAAAAGTGGTCTCCAAAATCAAATGAAATGCACACCCAATTCTCTGCTCATTCACAAATTCACTCTTTACCTTTCTAAGAACTGAGCAGTAGTGGAAAGAAGGAGAGATGGGAAAAGAATGAGAAGCAGAGCTCTGTGAATATATTTCCCCCTTTAAATTAAAATTTTCTAGGTAATTTTGGAAATTAAAAGAACATAAGGAGGAGAAAATGTTTCCTCTTTTGGGTGAAAATACTGTGAAATATTTTTCTAATAATTTCTTGAAAAAAACCATATTTCTTTTTTTCCCCATCAAATTTAAAATAAAGTGAATTCTGGGAAAATTTTGACACACACCCCCACCCCAAAACCCTTTCTGTTGTACATATTGTACAGAACTTCCATCCAAATGATTTGTCTCCTTAAACACACATCAATATACACATGTTCATCCTCCCTCTGGGCTTTCTCACAAAGGGCTGCCCTGCAAGCCCCAGGGAGTTGTGCAGATTATTCAGAGAAACAGTGGATAAAACAGCAGGACCAAACAATTCCCTGAGATGCCCTTCAGACCCTGTGGCACTCACTTGGAGCAGCAGTTCATCAGCCCGTTGTGGCAGGTCCCCGTGGCAATGAAGGTGGGTGGGCACGGCCCCGCACGGCAGAATTTTCCCTGGCTCTTGCACTCTGAAGTGTCAGCAAAAAGGGGATCTGCAGAGCCTGTGAGAAGTGAAAAGTGATAAAACTCTCAGTTTTCAGCCTAAAATGTTGAAGAGTAAATGTTCATTAAATCATTAAATGCTCATTAAAACAGATGCTCCCAGGCCAACCCACTGCACAACCCCGGCAGCATCAGATTTAGCCTGTCAGGGGATGGTTGCTTTTTTCCCCTCCTATGAACACACCTTTGCTTGCAAACCCTTCTGTTGTTTATATATTTTTTAATAATATATAATAATCTCTCTATTTTATAAATCTATAATATATAGATATTTTGCTTCTCACCTGAAGTAGCCTGGAAGATGAGGAGGAAAACAGCAAAGAGCAGGTAGAGGATCTTCATGGCTGCCGGTCGCTTGTGGGCTGTGAGGTCCTGCAAAGTGCCAATGGTGGATGGAGCTGGCTTGAGGAGAGGCTGGGAAAGACACCCTATATTTATAGGGCCTGTGGGATTGTGCAAGGGTGACCACTGGGTGCTTTGTCAATGAGTAACTGCAGTGAACCTTCTGGAAAGGGGCTGGTTATCCCCATTATCGTGGGTGGCAGCGAACATGTTGCAATCCCCCAGGGGTGAATTTCCACTTAATATGTCAGTTATATAATGTGACCATCAGCCAAGCCCCACTGAGCTTTCATGGCTTTCAGAGTTTTCATGGCTTTTGCAGACCTGTTTCCAACACAGGCGCAGGGACGGGTCAGGCAGGAGGCTTGGAAGTCAGTCACCATTGGAGTGGGGAGCCAGCTTTGACCCTGGATTTGTCACCCCCTGACAATTCACATAACATTTTGTCTCTGTCTCCCCATTGCTATCACCAGGTGGATGATGTCAAAGGCAGAGGAAAACATTGGGAAAGATGTGAGATGATGCAACTGCTCTTTGTCACTTTTTCAACAGTCTCACCCACTGCAGAAGGGTGACACAATGATCTCTCCCTCTCTCAATCCACACTTATATTGTAGAATCATAGAATGGCCTGAATTGGAAGGGACCTTAAATATCATCTAATTCCAACTCCCTGCCAGGGGCAAGGACATCTTTCACTAGACCATATTGCTCAGAGCCCCATCCAGCATCATTCCCCACTGCCCTACATTCAGCCTTATGTCACAAATTCTCATCTCCTTGCATTCAGTTCCTGTTTGCCCAGATTAAAAACCCCGAGAGTTAGAGTTCTGACACTAATATGTCTCTTTCCTTTTAAAGAAAGTAAACTATTTCACATGCATGTACAAGTTTGTGATGAAATGCCGAATGTTTCCTCTCATGTTGCCCCAAAAGGTTGGGAGAATGGGATGATTCCATAAGGATCTTGGCTGACATAATGCCCCCAAGTGCAACATCTTCTGGGGCTTCACTTCAGAGCACGATCCCTGTGGCTCTAAGTTTTCTAAGAAGGGGATCAGTGCAAAGAAGGCTCCTCTTCATGAAATCCTGGGCTTGTAGATGCCAAATGACAACAACATCTTTGCACCCCTGGGAATCTTCCCTTTGCCCAAAAACCATCAGCCTCCAAAACAGGTTAAACTCTGTCACAGCCCAGCTGTCTCTGCAGTTCCTGCCTCTGACATCCTGGTTCAGTAGTTTGCTTCCTTATTGCCTCATTTATTATGTTGAACTTGGAGTTAATGGCATTTTTGTTCTAAGAATTATTCAAAGGATGAAAACATTTATGTTTAACCTCTGTGCTCAGGAGCAGACTCAAGCAGCTGAGGGAACAGCAACAAGGTGAGTTACTTAAGTGTTTATGCAGCAAACAACAGCAACATAAACACTGATATCCCTCTTCCACACATAAAATCTAATTAACCAAGAAATGTCAAGTGTTGGGTTTTTTGTTCCTTTATTTTTTGTACCCTTGCCTTGGAAATTCTTTTTTTCTTTGCCAGCAACTCTCCAGCTTTCCCTGTTTCTGAAGGAGAGGAGAGCTGATTTGTACCTTCTCTTGTTTCTCTTTCAGTGAGATGTCAGTGGAATCCTCTGAAGGAGAGACAGACACTTGATCAGCAACACCAGGAAACAAACCCTTTTTGTTTTTATCAAGACCCACTGAAATGTGAATTTCCCCAACCTGTCTTTCTCACAGACAGAAAACTGTTGTGATGTTTTGCAGATGGAAATGTGGTTTTTGAGCACTCATTGCTCCACAGGACATCCATGTTAGGAAGGAGTCATGCTTTTTCCCCAATAAAATCAGAGAGTGACACTATGGAAGGTGGTGACTACTCTTTATTATCACACACAGTGATGCTTTCATGGCTGTACTGCTTCCCACCTGTAGAAAAGAACAAATCCATTACCAGACACAAATTGTTTTGATTTCACTGATGCAAGTTGCCATAGCATTCAGATTTTACTGAACAGCCTCCCTTCTTGTAGAAGGAAAACATCCCTCTAGGAAATAAAGAAGTTTTTTTATAGTGAGGGTGGTAAAACACTGGCACAGGTTGCCCAGAGAAGCTGTGACTTCCCCATCCTGGAAGTGTCCAAGGCCAGGTTAAACGGGGCTTGGAGCAACCTGGTCTGATGGAAGGTGTCTCTGCTCATGGCAGGGGGTGGAATGAGATGATCTTTAAGGCCTCTTCCAACCCAAACTATTCCAGAATTCTATGATTCCATGATTCTTTGAACATGACCAACATTTCAAGCCCTTCTAGCACAGGTAACCAGAAATCATTCGGAGCAAAAGGAAAATTCCATGACTTTGACTTCTAACAAGAATGAAGACAGGTGAAAACTGGTTGCTTAAAAACCAGATGAAACTTGTACAAAACCCCCCCAGGAGCAGAGCAATTCATGCAGCACAGCAGTGACCTGGGGCTGAAACACAGCAGGCTGTGTGTGGAACTGTGTCCCAGAGTAGTCAGGGCAGGGATGGAGCCCTGGAAATCTCCGTTGAAGATTAACTCCCAGACATGAACTGGGAACTCCAGGAGAGCAGATACCTACCCAGAGATATTATGCTCTCTAGGCAAAGAGGAGTTGGGGAGACTTTGCAATTGAGTTTTGCTTCTCACACAGAAGCACAGTTTTTCAAAGGTGACATGGCAAGGAAAATCCAAAATGTTGAGTGGGACCAGCCCTTGCAAGCAGCATTGTGCCTGATTTCTGAGTCTTCTGCAAGGCAGGTGTTTTCCTTCTCTTCTTCCCTTCTTGATTGACAAACTACCCCCCACAATAGTTCACAACAACCTCCCTTCAGGTACTATAGGCTTCAGTGCTTCATCCTGGTTAATCATCAGTAAGTTAATAAGCAGGAATAATATCACGTTCTCCAACTGTGCCTTTTGTCTGGCACTTCCAAGACTAAGCAAGTAAAATAAAATAACCGACTGAAATCTTGCATTCAATCTATTATCATCACCAAGGCAGTTTTAACAAATTCATTTGGGTTTTCTGATTTTTGTTGCTGCCTCATGTCCCTTTGCAGTTTTCTCTGTGGGAAATCAATGTCAATCTCATTTACAGCTCTTATTTTTGCAGTGTAAGGAATGGACTGCTTTTCTACCACAGCTGATTGCAGATACTTCGTGGTAAGAGATGTGTACTCATTTCACCTCTGCCTGGAGGTGTAGCTTCACCAGCTACAGGTGAGGCTGGTATCCAACCTGCTTCTCCATAGCATCTTACACCGCTTGGAACATGGACATATCCCACATAGTGCAGGGAAGGAGCAGCTCAGACCAATCAGTCTGCAAATCTGTGTGTTGTCTGGACCACTGCCATGTCTATTTATTAACTTGCCATCCCATGGGGTATCTGAGGGGGGTAACTGAGAGCTGGGATTGTTCAGCCTGGAGAAGAGAAGGCTCCAGGGAGACCTTAGAGCTCCTTCCAGTGCCTAAGTGGGTTCCAAGAGAGATGGAGAGGGGCTTTGAAAAAGAGCCTGGAGTGATAAGACAAGGGGGAATGGCTTCAAACAGAAATAGAGTATATTTATATTAGATATTAGGAAGAAATTCTTTCCTGTGAGCGTGGTGAGGCTCTGGCACAGGTTGTCCAGAGAAGCTGTGGCTAACCTATCCCTGGAAGTGTTCAAGGCCAGGCTGGAAGGGCCTTAGACCAAGCTGGGATAGTGGAAGGTGTCCCTGCCCATGGCAGGGGGTTGGAATGAGACGATTTTTAAGGTCCCTTCTAACCCAAACCAGTCTATGATTCTATGATGCTGCTTCATCCACGAGGTTTTATTAACGTAAATCCTCTGATAGATACACTTTGCTCTTGTGCAAAATGTTCCCACATGTGACTTGTCAGTAAGGTGGTTTATACTGTTTCAAATGAGTTAAGTGGGTGCACAAGGCACATTTTTACCTCTGTTTTTCCATCAGTCCTAACTGTGACAGTGACACTGGCCCCCTATTAAAGAAACATCTTAAACCTTTCAGAGGAAGAAAAGTACAGCAGATCAGTTAATGAATCCTGGTGTGTGAGACATTTCCCAGTGTCACTGAAGAGGCACAAGAGGAGGCCCCTGTCCACGTAAGATTCAGGGATGCTGCAATGCTGAGGTCTGGGGACCTGGTCAATTATTACCTACCCTTGGTTGCTTTGATCTCCCGTTCATGCGCCCTCACACCGCAATCCAAACAGTGAGTCAACATTAAACAGACATTAAACAACATGAAACAGTCTAAATGACAGCACTGGAAATCAGCATGGAGAAATGTACTGCCCTCTGCACCTCTAAGCTAAGGGAGAATTCCTCTGTGAGGGTGAGAAGGAATAGTAATCAGAGTTTAAGAGGTAGGTGGGATACAGGATTTTCTGTATGCAATGGAGAAAAAACTAATACTTTTCTGGTCCTGCATGATGAGTTCCCTGATCTGTCACACAGCCTTAATCCTGCTGGAGAGATGTTTTTCCTGGAAGAGGCTGAGGCTTCTGTGGGAATGGTATCCTATGGAATAGCAGAGAAATCTTAAATTTAAGAAATCTGGTGCAGTTGAACTAAAACACCAGAAGTGTTTTCACAGACATCAGCTGTGCATCAGCTAAATATCTACTGTGGTGTATTGGGTAGGTTTCTGTTGATTTTAGCAGCACCATCATAAAAAATATAATCACTGGAGCTCCACTGGCTCATGTTAGGTAGGAAGTTGCCAGTGCTGCAGCCACAAGAATTGGATTCAGCACTGGTAGGACTTGATTTTGCCATTTTGACTAAAAGTATGCATTTAAAGCTGCATAGACATGTGGCTATTTAGAGAAGCATATATATGTATATATATATATGTATATATTTATATATAATCAGTCAGGTCAGCATGGCATTGAGCTTCCCTTGTATGTACATCCTCTTTATCCTACTGCTAGCATTTTTTTCCTGTGCCATAAATTATTTGGGGTCCAAACACCTATTTTCTGCACAAATCAGTGTCCTGATTAAAGTTGCACCGGGTTTGCTCACAGTCTCTTCTTGGGTGCCACTGTCACCTAAGAAAATCATAGCAATTAAAAACTTGTGAGTGACACCTAAATCCCACGTTGGAAGTTAAGCATTGAAGATCTCTACTTGCACAGATGACACACAGTGAGGGATAATATTAAAAGAAAGTGTATGTGACTAATTTAATAAACAAAATATGTCCATGGAGTTATAAAAGATTACTTGAAATATTGTATCATAGAACCATAGGATGGTTTGGTTTGGAAGGGACCTTAAAGACCACATCTTCCCAACCCCCTGCCATGGGCAGAGACACCACCCACTAGACCGGGTTCCTCAAAGCCCTATTCAACCTGGACTTAAAATCCTCTAAAGAACAAAGAAAAACAAACCATTTGGAGGAATCTATTAAAATAAATACCTAATTACTTTAATTTACTCAGTTAATTCATTTCACGGAATCACAGTATGTGCTGATTGGAAGGAACCCACAAGGACCATGGAGTCCAAACCTTAGCCCTGTACAGGACTATCCCCAAGAGTCACACCCTGTGCCCCAGAGTATCATCCAAACTCTCCTTGAGCTCTGGCAGCCTTGGTGCTGTGACCACTGCCCTGGGGAGCCTGTTCAGTGCCCAACCACCCTCTGGGGGAAGAACCTTGTCCTGAGATCCAACCTAAACCTGCCCTGACACAACTTCAGGCCATTCCCTGCATCCTGTCACTGGTCCCCAGAGAGCAGAGCTCAGTGCCTNTGTGTGACCCCAAACTGCCCCAATATTGCAGGTGAGTCCACCCCAGGTCAGAGCAGAGCAGGACAATCCCCTCTGTGTCCTGGCCAGTGATGCTGGGCCTGATGTCACCCCAGGCCAGGGTTGGCCCTCCTGGCTGCAGAGGCACTGCTGACTCCTGGCCAACTTGGCCCCTTGGAAAGCAGCTCTGAGGTCAATATCACAGGCAAGCCCCAGTTATGCAAACCATGACATAATCAACACATCATCAGTGCATTGTGTAATGCAGGGGCTGGAGGAGTGGGTGGAATTTGCTTTGTCCCACCCAGTGGGCTCCAAGTGCTGGGGGTGGGAAGAGAAAGGGCAGTGCCTGCCTGGGGACTAAGAGCTTTTCCCTTGTACCTACATCACCTAAATGTTTGCTTCCCAGTTTCCAGTTTAGGGCAAGTTTCAGTTAATTTTCTTGCTGGAGCTGCACCCTTTGTATCTTGAAAACTCCTCCATATGTGACTGTACCATTTCTTAGGGGTCAGATACAGAACAGCAAACATCACATTGGTATCTGGTGTCCATTCAATATCTCCTTGAGGTAAGTGTAAGGGTGGTGAGGCCCTGGCACAGGTTTCCCAGAGAAGCTGTGGCTGCCCCATCCCTGGAAGTGTCCAAGGACAGGTTGGACAGGGCTTGGAGCAACCTGGGATAGTGGAAGGTGTCCCTGCCCGTGGAATTGGGTTTGGAACTAGTTGCTCTTTAAGGTCCCTTCCAACACAAACCAGTCTTTGATTTTATGATCTATCGGAGATGCCTCTGGGAGCACCAGGTAAATCTGTTCTCTTGGTTCTGTCCTTATTTCATCTCTCCATCCATGGAGGTTGTTTCCTCACCGTGTTTGTCCCCGTGCTGAGGGATGAGGCTTTCTCCAACCTTAGCTGGCAGCAGGAATGACATTGCAGCACATGCAGAGTCCAGCATGGAAGAATCCCTCAAAAAGACAGGGAAGTCACTGAGTTGTTAATTTTTGATCTTACTCCCTTCTTCACAGGCACATCAATAGGGCATAAACCAACCAGATTTTCATCTGTTGAGGTTGACAAAATGTTCCAGATGATTTTCTGTGATCCACCCCCACAGCAGCCAAGAGGGTCACTTCCAGCCCTCTGCATAAAGGTCTCTGCAGAGCCACCCACACCTAATAGTTCCTGCTCCCCTGTGCATGACTTTGCTGGGAAACCACGTCTTTAATGGCAGCACCTCAATCCCCCCTCCAAGGATGGGATTCCTCCTGGGTAATGAGCCAGACACTTCTAGGAAAATGACCTTTGGAAAGGCCAAGACTTGCTGGCAGCATTAAGGATTGCGTTTCTCACGTGTCCTCTCTACACTTTTCACGTCCACACCTTTGCTGGGGGTGTAAAGCACAGTTTAACCCATCCTCCAGCTCATCTCCAGCCCTTCAGAGGGACAGTGAGGATGGTTTTGTGAGTATTGGTGCAAAGGGTGTAAGTAAAACTTTGGCCTTGGCAAGGGATTATAAAAATACAGCAAAGAGACAAACTCCTTAGCAATGCAAAAACATGTCACCTCTTCACAACAAGCTCCTTGGATCACTGCTCCTTAGGTAGGAACTACAAGGCAGAGTTCTCTGGGATGGCAGTCACATCAACTGAAGCTGATTGAGAATAGGTACACAACTGACCTTAAAATCTGAGCTTTCTTTTCTAACCCCTTCTGTTAGACTGAGGCAGAAGGAAAGACGATGAAGAGGGAAATCTGTGGCATGCCAGAAGTTCTTTTGTCACACTGTCCTGTGTGCTGGTGGAGTCTGGTGATGGGTGACAGTGGAGCCAGTCCAACAGTGGGTAGAGGAGTTTGCCAGAGGAAAGATGGGAAGGACAGTTTTGTCAATCATGGATCTAAACATGATGGGCACCATTCCTAGGAGAGCTGGGGGTGTTCAACCTGGAGAGGAAAAAGTCCAGGGAGACCTCAGAGCCTCTTCCAGTGCCTAAAGGGGCTCCAAGAGACCTGGAGAGGGACTTGGGACAAGGGGTTGGAGGGACAGAACAAGGAGGAATGGCTTCCCACTGCCAGAGGGCAGGGAGAGATGGGACATTGGGAAGGAATTCTTGGCTGTGAGGGTGGTGAGGCCCTGGCACAGGTTGCCCAGAGGAGCTGCGGCTGCCCCATCCCTGGAAGTGTCCAAGGCCAGCTTGGATGGGCCTTGGAGAAATCTCATCGAGTGGAAGGTGTCCCCGCCCATGGCAGGGGGTTGAAATGACATGATCCTTAAGGTCCTGTGCAACCCAAACCATCCTGTGACTCTAAGGCAACTAGGATGGCTGACCACATCCATACTGTTAAACTCTTTCCCCCTCCAGGATGAGGTGGCTGCTTTAATAGTATCTACAGGGAATCATTCCTAGCTCATACCAACCCCCTCTGTGTCCAGGGATAGTTTGGGTTGGTGCCAGTTGGTCTGTGCCCAAACTGTGCCCAGGTGAGCTGATATTGTAGAGCCATTTCTTGAACCTGCCCCTGCACTGTTTCACTTGCCAACATGGACATGGTGCTGCCTCATGAAATTTTGCTATGGATGTTACTGCAGGATCCCTCTCTCCTTCCTCTCCACTCACTCCTGCCCCAGAACACTCAGCAGTTATGGTGGTACATTGTTTGGACCAAAAGCTGTTGCAATCACACTAAAAGTCAGTGAAATCTCTGGCTTTTCTCCTGCAAACTAATTGGTCCTTTAGATTACAGCAGTTCTGTATCTGATCAGCCATTTCCCCTGCATTAAGGACATGGGTCTTGGGCAGTCATTTAGTTGCAAGAGCAGTTTTGAGTACAGGAACGTGATTTAGAATCTTGGAAGCACAAAGGAAGGAAGGAAGCAGGCAAGCTGCAGGACCAAATCCCATTTGCAGACAGCTCCTGTTCTTCCATGGGGGATAAAAATCCCAGGGAAAAGTTCAGACAAAGGAAAGAAAATTTGGTTGATTTTCCATGTTCTAAAGACTAAGAGCAGTATTATTCCTCCATCAACCCTGGGAGATGGGGAATGATGTGCTGAGCAGGGTCATATCCTCCAGCTTCATCTTCCCACTCTCTTTCTCAGGAGAAATTCCTGTCATGACTTTTTCACTACAAACACAAGGCATAAGAAGTCTCTAGAATGCTTCTGGGGCTTTGAAAACCCAATGAAGGAGCAGGGAATAGTACCCAAAGGACAGGTACCAACAAGCTGATGAATTCTGACTTGTATTCATTTTGACATTTGTTCATTTAAAAAATCTGCTCGATTGCATCTCACTATAAGCTCACAAAGCTGGTCCTTGTGCTTTGGCCAGGTCTTGGAGTTTGTTCTGAAATTCACCCAGTTCCTAAGAAGAAAACCTGAAAGTCACTCAGGAGTATATCCTGGGTCTGCAGCTGGAAAAACAAGTGAAAAATAGCAAAGAAAGTTTACAGGAAAATTGTTATGAATTAAGGTCTGAAACCTGATGACACAAAGAGGTTTGAAGATTTTCAGGTTTGGGGACTGCAACTGAGATAGAGATAAGAGATTGCTTTGAGCCCTTTTTATTGATGTTTTGCCCTGAAAAAAAATCCAAAGAAGTATTTCTCTCTGGAGGATTCTTGTCTGATAAGGCATCTCATACTGGTTTATGGTCTGATTTTAAAGATATCAGTGTACTGACATCCTTCTGCCTCCTGACTGCAGGGAAAGATAAATATCAGCCACATGCTGCCACCAAAATGTACATTGGGAAAGAAACAACCCCCAGCTCTCTGCTGGGGCATTCTTGACCTTGTGTTGTAACATAAAGAGCAATGTCCTGTTGGACCATCCATGCCTTGACCTTTCTGACCTCACTGGTATTGTCTTCCTTCACATCCTCCCATGGCAGCAAAGTTGACAAGTTTGGTGTCTGCAAATGTCAAAATATCTTTCTTGGGTTACAACTGTGAGTCCAGTGTCACAGTCTGGGTTATTTTTCCCTAGATTTATTATCTCAGTGTACTTCCATCATCAATTTGTCCAGTCACTCCATTTTATTAAGTTTCCTGCTCTTGACATAGCTTTTAAATACCTTAAATAAAATTGCAAACCTGAATGTTTCATTCTTTGGGTTTTTTTCCCCCCATCCAGTTGCTGAAGATATTTACAAAAATTCCCCACATTGAAGACTGGGGCACCCCAGGGATGACTGACAACACCCCCATCCTGCTCCACACTAAGGCAGGAGTGGGACATAGATGTAAACAGAGAAAGGAATGAGACCACCAGGGTCAGGCTTGAGCAGATAAAATGCCCATCACCATCTTGTCAACCAGCCCAGAGCACTAAGTGCCACACCCAGTTGTTCCTTGAACACCTCCAGGGATGGGAACTCCACCACCTGGCAGTCTGTGCCAATGCTTGACAACCCTTCTAGTGAAGAAATTCTTCCTGATGTCCAAATATTAACAGACTCCTCCATCACTTCTCCAGCAGCCGCTTCATCAGTGATTCAGGTACTGAGGGAAGAAGAGGCTGAAGACCTTTAATTGGTGCCAGTGGCTGGGAATTAGTCTCACTCCACAAACAGGAGGACCAACAGGTTGCCCAGAGAGGTTGTGGAGTCTCACTCACCAGAGATATTCAAGAACCATCTGGACACCATCTCATGCCATATGCTCTGGGATGACCCTGCTGGAGCAGGGAGATTGGACCAGATGACCCTTCCAACCTGACCCATTCTGTGTTTCTGTGATCTTTATCTCTAAGAAGGTCCAGCAGACAAAATAGTGACCTTTCCTTGGTCACTAACAGGGAGATGTGACCTGGTCCTCAACTTGGACACTGAGCCTTGAGTCGACAGGTTGAAATCAAACTAAAATGAAACTCCAGTTTCCAACACAGTCTTGGGATTGTGCAGGAATGGAGCACAGTCTGGTGACTCAAGGGTGGCACAGTTTCTTATACAGCCAGAAAAAACCCCTTGCTGACTGACAAAAGATAAGTCAACCTTCTGTAATCATTTTCACCAGACACAAAAAGTCCAGAGTTGGACCCAACCTGGCTCTGTGTGCAGGGGTCCCAGCCCAGGAGAGCTGGGTTTGTGCTCACAGGGTTCACATCCTCCTCTGATCAAGCTGCTTGTATGTCAATATTTAGAGTAAACTACTTTGTACAACAGACCTCAATAGGACTAATCACAATTTCCTAAGGACTGGAAATAAAGTTATATACGAAAGAGCGCTTGTTGCTGAGATTTACAGCTTTTTGGAATGTTTTAAGCCTTTCTCCCTCATATTTCCCTATTTTATATGGCCTCAAAGGTTTCCTCACTTATGCAAGACAGAATGTTTTAACTGGAAACATTCAGAGAGTCTCTAGACTATGAAATAACTTGGTTATTAAGTAACCTATGACAACGTGCCCTGCATGGGAGACATCAAGTTCTACTCTCTGTTAAATTGTCCCTTTGATTAAACCTCATCACCAGCCAGACCTTGATAGAATCATGGAATCATAAAATTATTTGGGTTGGAAAGGAACCTTGAACATCAACTAATTCCAACCCCCTTGCCATGGCATGGGATACCTTCTTCCTTAGGTTGTGACCCAAGTAGCTCCTGCTTTAAAAAAGAAAAGGCTTTAAAAAGTCAGAAGAGTTCAGTCCATTGAAAAGTGAGAAGAATTGTAAATTCAGCATTTTTCGTGAAATGTAAAAAGCTGTTCCCATTGGCTGGAAGGGAAAATAATACTTTGAATGAGAAGTATGCCAGAATGATACTTCTTATCAGATATCATTCTTTTGAGAGTGTCCCAGTACTCACAGGAATAGCATCTAGAAAATTGTACTATATTGTTTTTCTCAGCTGTGGAAGGTCTGCAAAAGGAAACACCTGAGTTTCTTTCCATTCTGAGAAACCAAAGAGACAAAAAAAAAAAAAAATCCCATTATGGAGACAGAGCAGTGGTACAAATCCTGCCCAGCAATAAGCAGCTGAGACAGTGCACTGACACACACAGGGTTCAGCAGATTCCAGCTGCAATGTTTTCCCCACGTTACATCTGTGTGTGTGACTCACAGTCAGGAGGCATCTAACCAGCCTTTGAGTGCTCCCCTTGCTTCTTTGTTTTTGGAAGAGCTGGGGACACTGGGCTTAATGAACTTGGAGGTCTCTTTCAACCTTAATTGTTCTGGGATTCTGTTAAAAACAGTGAAGTGGCGACATCTTGAGGTCAATCACCGAGGGAACCTGTGCTCACCCCATAGCAGCACCGTAGGGACATGGGATAAGGGTTCTTAGGTCTGGGTTCATCAGATAAGTGGGAATAGGAGTCATGGAAGAACATACACTTAAGAGTTTTGTGGCAGTGGAAGCATCCTGAGGCCTTGCCTGCCTTGGTTCCTCAGCCTCTCCTGCCTTCTGCCTGTCTCTGTGATTCCCAGGCAATGCCAAGCTAATTATGGCATTCCCAGAGCTCTCTGGAGCTGTGATGCCCAGCTGTGGGATGGTCTGAGCCCAGGGGTTGTCTGTTTTCCCTTCTGTCCCCATTCCCCCAAACATTTGTGGATGGTGCCAGGCAAGCTATGGGCACAAAGGAGGCCTTCCAGAGCTGTGTAACCCAACGGGACAGTCCAGGAAAATTAAGTTCCTTGCATTTCAGGCCAGCGGCATCACCAAAGCCCCCATGCAATCCCACCACCCACAAATTCATGGAAATTTCCTTTTTGAGGTGTTCAATCTACCAGACACCTGTAGCTGATCATCTTCACTGGCTAAAGAGCTACACAGAACCCAAGAGCCATTTAGGTTGGAAAAGCCCTCTAAGATCATCAAGTCAAACCATTAACTCAGCACTGCCAAGCCCACCACTAACCCACGTCCCCAAGTGCTACAACTACACATTTTTTGAGCCATTCCAGGGATGGTGACTCAATTACCACTCTGAGCAGTCTGTCCTAATGCCTGAACACCCTTCCAGTGAATAAATTGCTCCTAATATCAAATCTAAGCCTCCCCTGGTGCAACTTGAGGCCGTTTCCTCTTATCCTGTCACTTGCTCCTTGGGAGCAGAGACAAACCCCCACCTGGCTCCACTCTCCTGTCAGGGAGTTGTAGAGAGTGAGAAGGTCCCACCTTTGAGCCTCCTTTTCTTGAGACTGAACAACCCTGAGCTTCTCAAGGTGTTAGCTCAGTGCTGTGTTCAGATGTCACCATTCAGCTGCTGTCCAAAACATTAGGAATGCCTGATTTTGTGGGATGTGTGGCCTCAAGGCTGCCTCGTTCAGTGAGTCCCAGTTTGTGTTTTCACAGACTTTTGGGTGCAGAACTGTGGGACTTTGCTTCCTGCTAAATGCCTGGCACAGAAGTAGCAGCCTGGATCTGACACTGGAGAATGAATCCATGAATCCCTGGTGTAGGTACAGCTGGTGAAAATATTCTTCTTTTCTCCCTCCTCTTTTCTTGCCTTTCTCATCCCTCCATTGTCTTTCCTCATTGTGCCTCCTTTTCATGTTATTTTAAAATTCACCTTTAAAGAGCCCTTAAAAGAGTTCAACTACTTTTAGTGAATTGTAACTCATATAAGGTTATTCCCATAGATTTGAGGCCTCAGTTTTTTTTCCAGCCCTCTATCCCTTCTATCCATCTCACCATTGGGAATCAGGAGGAGAGAAAGCAGAGAGTTAAAGATCTGATGACTAGTCCTGATGGCTTAGTTTTAGTTCCCCACAGCCAAGTGCTTCAGTGGAATCAACAAAATAACCCACTGACATAATGAAGCAAGTCCAGTGAGAGCCACAAAGGTGGTGGGGACTTGGATACTTGGCATGTGACAAGAAATTGGGATTATTCAGTCTGAGGAGGAACACACGAAGGGATCCTATCCCACATAAGAGAAGGGTGCAGAGCAGGTGGACCTGGACTTTTCTCAGAGTGGACAGGGATAAGATACGGGGCAGAAAACACAAATGGCACCAAGAGAACATGTTGCCATGATGTGCCAGGCTCACAAGAGCTGGTGTTGCTATGGATAACGCACCTTGGTATGGATCAGGAGACTGCAGGCTGCGCTTTTTGTTGAAGTCTTTGTCTGGACTCAGATGCCCTTGACCTTCCAAAGGGAGTTTGGAAGCAGACGAAGTGATACCAAGACAAGAAGCCACATCTGGGATATCCACTAATCCTGTCACCTTTGCAAACAAAGGATAAGGGAAGGCTGGAGTTGTCCAAATACTTCAGACACTGGTCCAGCAAGGAAAGACCACTCTGCAACGGCTCATCTACTGCCCTTCACCAGGGCTATGGGGAACAGAGCGGGAGGGAAAAAACAATTGCTCCTGAGGTGCCCATCTCTCATTACACAGGTGGGACGAGCTGACCCCGGTGTGATTTGAACACACAGCCTTCTGATCTGGAGTCAGACGCGCTGCCATTGCGCCACGAGGTCAGGGGTGGGACATTCTCCCCTCCAAATGTCATCCCAGACTTTGGGCCATTCTTTTGGGGAAGGGGAATTTTGATTCGCCTGACATAGTGCTGGGATCATCTTTGCCCGTTGCCTTGCTGCATGAAGAGGGCTCTAAATGAGATACTTCAGAGGAAGAAGGCCAAAACTGACCACTGCCCAGAGGAGCCCTGTAGAGCCTCTCCTAGGAGAAACAGGCACCTGGACATGCTGTCTCCAGAGGGAGAGGAGGGATGGTATCCCAGCACCTCCCTGGGGAAAGAGGCCCCATTCACCTGGAAGATGGATCCCTGTGGCAGGAGGGACCCTCATGCCTCTCACACAGCCTGACTGGGGCCACCTTCCCAGGTGATGGATGGGGTCTGCTGTGAGGTCATCTGCCCCCACATATCCTGGATCCATGCAGATCACTCTGCCCCTCTGCTCCATCCCTCCCTGGACTCTCACTCTCCAGCCGGGTCACTGATGTTGTGGTGGGTGTCTGCCATGGTTTGGCTCATGAAGAAGCTGAAGGAAGTGAAGGCTTCCTCTGAAAAGTGAAGGATCTTGTAACTACAGGCTCAGTCACTCCTGGGGGACCTGGACTTGTCTTCATGCAACACTTTCCTGGAAGGGTGGTACAGTCAGTCCAGAGGATTACTGGAGGGTTTGAGGACAGTGATTTGGTGCAAAATGGTGGAAATAGAAAGAGGTTTCTGATGAACAGTATGAGGAGGAGTTTTTCCAAGAAAAAAGTAAAAAGGAGGAGTTAGGTCAACCTCACCTAAGAGCCCAGATAATGACTATGAAAGGAATATTCCTGAAACACATGGCTGAATGGAGGAAGGACATGATGATGACCGGAAACAGGGAACATGGGTTTACCAAGGGCAGAACAAGAAATTTAAAGAAATTTCTTCCTTGGTCATCAAGAGGACACCAAGCAGCATCATTTGTCTTGGCCTTAGTTTGACCTCTGATAGGTTCTCACAGACATGTCCCTGCAACAAGACACAGACACAGAGCAGCTGAGCTGAACCCAAAGGCAAACTGAAGTGGCAGGACCAGGGGACCAGAGGTGTTGGGGTCAGTAGTTGGCAGCACAGCTGACGTCCTTCCCTGCCTCATGCTGCACTGGGTGTTGGTTGGTTGGGGTCTGTGGTGGGCTCAGAGGAGGTTCTACAGAAGGAAGGACATGGGCAGGCTGATGGGGACGTGGGAAGGAGGAGGGGACGGGGCCAGTGGCGCAATGGACAACGCGCCTGACTACGGATCAGGAGATTGCAGGTTCGACTCCTGCCTGGCTCGACACTTTTAGCCCAGGGAACTTCCTCCTGCTCCTTCCATCAGGACCTTCCTTCTCCTGCCCATCATCCCATCTTCAGGGCAAAGTGCTGGGTTGTCCTCTTGCCCTGCAGGAAGGAAAGATTAACTCCAGACCTCACGGGACTTCAGAAGGAACACAGTGGGGTCAGCAGGTGGGACAGAGGCTGGGGACAGTGGCACAACACACTGTGAACATGCCTGACTATTGGTCAGGAAACTCTTTGTTCAACTCCTGCCTGGTTCACCCTGAAACTGCCTGGCTGTTGTGGAGGTGACAAAGGACAGCTGTCTTCTGAGTTCCTTACCCTTCCAGGCTTTTCGTCCATCTCTCTGGTATCAGCATCCCAGAAGCATCATTTTGTGACATCAAAGCTGTGAGCAGGGCACTGCTTCCAGAGCAGAACTTTTTGAGCCACTGACAAACAAGAACAAGACCAATATGAACCTTAACGGGGGCTGAGGACCAGGGCACATGAGGTGTCAGGACAGTCTGGACATTCTGGGTCTGTCCAGCCTGCAGGGCAGCATTTCAGGGCATGTCTGTGTTCTGCTGAAGGATTTGCTGTGGTGTGGGTCCCAACTCTGCCCCTTGTGGAGGCCCACGAGGTCTGGAGTTAATCTTTCCTTCCTGCAGGGCAAGAGGACAGCCCAGCACTTTGCCCTGAAGATGGGATGATGGGCAGGAGAAGGAAGGTCCTGATGGAGGGAGCAGGAGGAAGTTCCCTGGGCTAAAAGTGTCGAGCCAGGCAGGAGTCGAACCTGCAATCTCCTGATCCGTAGTCAGGCGCGTTGTCCATTGCGCCACTGGCCCCGTCCCCTCCTCCTTCCCACGTCCCCATCAGCCTGCCCACGTCCTTCCTTCTGTAGAACCTCCTCTGAGCCCACCACAGACCCCAACCAACCAACACCCAGTGCAGCATGAGGCAGGGAAGGATGTCGGCTGTGCTGCCAACTACTGACCCCAACACCTCTGGTCCCCTGGTCCTGCCACTTCAGTTTGCCTTTGGGTTCAGCTCAGTTGCTCTGTGTCTGTGTCCTGCTGCAGTGACATGTCTGTGAGACCCCATCAGAGGTCAAACCAAAGCCAAGTTAAATTATATTCCTTGGTATTCTCTTGACCATCACATCAATGAAACCTATCACTCTAGTCAAGAGTGTTCTGCCCTTGATAAATCTGTGGTCACTCTTCAGTCATTTTCTCATCCTTTCATTTGTGCTTGGATTTCAGCAGTATTGCTTCCATAGTCTTCATGTGGGTCCTGAGCTGAGGTTGCCCAAATTATAGCTCTCCAGTTGGTCTTTCTTAATCTTCTTGAAAAAAAATTTCTCATGTTGTTCATCAGAAACTTGTTCCATTTTGCATAATCCTACACTGAGTAAAATACTCCTGACTCACCTCAAGAAATCCCCTGTACTGACTGTACCACCCCATTTTACCTTGCCAGGCAAGTATTGCCTGAGGATATGTCCAGGTCCTCCAGGAGTGACTGAGACTGCAGTAAAAAGGCTTCCTGCATTTTCCTGAGGAAGACTTCACCTCCTTCATGAGGCAAATTGTGTCAGACACCCACCACAGCACCTCCCTGCTTTGGCCTCTTATTTTGATCATGACCCATCAGTTCCCTCTCGGCACAGCTCCTGGCTCAAAGGAAAGCTCTGGGCATTGTGTTCCTCACACAACCCATGCCAGAGGTGTCCCCATAGAGCTGCCCAGTGCCCCTCCCTCAGAGAAGCCCCCCTGCAAAAACAGAGGGGTGTTGATGGTGCCCCAGGTGTGACCCCGGTGTGATTTGAACACACAACCTTCTGATCTGGAGTCAGACGCGCTGCCCTTGCGCCACGAGGTCGGGGTGGAGGTATCCAAGGACCCCAGGCTGGGTGATGGGAATGTCCTTTCCATGGGGACCACCCCAGGGGGATCAGACACCCCAGGAGCAGGGCTGTAGCTGTGGAGGGGAAGGGGCAACCTGAGGGGAGGGTGGTTGAGGTCTGGCTGCAGAGATCAGTCCAGGCTGCAGGATGAGCGTGCAGGGTGGGATGAGGGGACCTACAGGATCTGTGCAGGCAGGAACCAGGCTCAGGGATGCTGCAAAGGAGGATGGTGGCCCAGGGGGGAACACAGGACAGCCAGAGGTGGGCTTTGGGTCTGTACCCAATAATACTCGTGGACAGTGTTTAGAGTAAAACATCCATGGGCTCTGTTCAGTTACAGCTCCTGATGTTCTGCCCCAGCTGTGTTAGCTGGAAATGGCAGCTGGAATGTCTGTAAGGAAGGAAGGATGCCCCACCAGCACAGGCAATGCCAACCACCAGCTCTGGCCACCCAGTCCTTTCTTCATGGGTGGTTACTGCAAGGTTGTCATGGACAAGGGTGTCAGAGAGGAGGTGAAAGCTTCCTCCCTCCTCTCCAGCTCCACTCCCACCCCAGCATGCTGGAGACAGTCTGCTGGGTACCAGGGTGGCTGGGGAGGGACATGGTGGGGGCACAATACAGGCAGGGGCTAGGAAAAACTGTGGAATGGAGAAAGAACCTGCAGATTCCTGCCTGGCTCAACCTAATCCTGCCCACAGTCTGGCCAGAGAAGAGCACTCAGTATTACTACACTTACAGAGTTTGTTAAAGTTATAGAAATGTTATAAAATTATATGAAGTTAGAAAAAAGTTAACTTCATAGTTATACACTTACCCTGAATGTGACTCCCTCCAGTCCTTAAAATTCGATGTCTGAAACCAAAAACCCACCCATCCTCTCCAAACATATTAATAAAGGCCACACATTTACTCTGTGGATTATTAGTGCTGAAGATGGAGCAAATAAGCATTTCCTCTTGCTTTTACCTTTCCAACTGAGTAAATCCTGCCCAACAAGTTCCCTTCCTTCTCCAGTAGCTCTTCCCACAAGAGGGAGCCAGGAACCAGCTCATGGGCTCCACAAGCTGTAAGTCAGGCTGGAGATTCTTTTTGCTTATTGAAGGACCCTCCATTCCTAGGCCAGACTGGACAATCAGCTTGTTTCCTTCCTGGAAATATGGAGTTTTTTCCCCAGAGCCAGTGGTTTTTTTTGGCTATTAGTCCCAATGATCGATATTAGACTCTCCCCCCACAGTTTTCCCTGTTGACCACACCCAGTGGCACCTTTCCTCATCCATCCCACTCATCCATCCCCACCTGCAGCGTGCTTAATTTCCATGACATAATGCAAGACATAATAGCTGAGGTTCAGCTGCCTAAATTCAGGTAGCTAGTGTTGTGTTATGGGATGGGCTACCTGGTCTCTATTTGTCAGTTCAGAAATATTGAGTATTCCACAGACTCTGTTCCATGTAATGTCTTGGATGCAGCAGGATATCTGTTATGGTATTATGTTCAGGCAACTGAATCCTGCCTGAGGGTGGGAGTCAGGTCAAAGATGTGGACATTTAAAGTAGGTGCCTCCCCACAGGGATGTATATAGACTGTTGGGCCATAGAATACTTTAAAGAGGTGCAGAAGACCTTTTTGGCCACTCTGCTTTGCTGTGTTCATTTGTATTTTTAAGCAGAATATATTGTTGTCTGGTATAAGTCTGACAGAAAACTGAAATTTCCAAATTTCCCAGCAGAAGACCCCATTTCCCCCCAGTTCCCCTTTCCAACTCCTTACAATGTTATAAATAAGGTCAGCTTTCCATCCAGTTTGAGGAGTACAGCACCCCAACTGCAATCAAATCCTCCTGATTTACATTGCCATAATGCAAATCTGGGTAAGTTCTTGGGAAAAGCAGATGCTTCCCACAATTTTAGTGTCCCAGATTACTTCAGAGATACCCCAGGCCCATTGACTGAAAACTTCAAAATGAAAGAGAAGTCCTTCCTTCTCACACTCACTCCCTCAAAGGGATGTGAGTCCCGGGCCAGATTAACAAGATTTACTCCACAGCAGAAAGATCACTAAAGGATTTATCTGTGGTCCTCATTCTACAAAGCCATCAGGTGCCTCTGCTCTGTTCTTCCCCCTCTACTCTACTCTGCTCTGCTGAGACCCCACCTGCAGCGCTGTCTCAAGCTCTGGGGGCCCCTGATAATAATTTTATTAAGGGTCTGCTATAATTTTACTCAGGGCCTTGTTTCGCTTCACCCCAACACAAGAAAGACGTGGAGCTGTTGGAACAAATGTAGAGGAGGCCACTAATTCATCACAGGGGCCAGAGCCCCTCTGCTCTGGAGCCAGGCTGGGAGAGCTGGGGGTGTTCACCTGGAGAACAGAAAGCTCTGGGGAGAACTTAGAGCCCCTTCCAGCACCTAAAGAGCCTCCAAGAGAGCTGGAGAGGGGCTTTGGACAAGGGCCTGGAATGACAGGAAAAAGGGAAATGGTCTTAAACCGAAGGAGGGAAGGTTTAGATTAGATAAAAGGAAGAAATTCATTACTGTGAGAGTGGTGAGGTCCTGGCACAGGTTGCCCAGAGGAGCTGTGGCTGCCCCATCCCTGGAATTGTCCAATGCCAGGTTGGACAGGGCTTGGAGCAACCTGAGATAATGGAAGGTGTCCCTGCCCTTAGCAGGGTGTTGGACCACGTTGATCTTTAAGGTCCTTTCCAACCCAAACCATTCCATGTTTCTATGACTCTATGACCGTCTATCCCTCAGACACACCTCTCAAATAGGATGGAAGTCTGCTCTGGAAGTCTGAGTATCTCCATTGACTCTCAGGGAAAGCTAGAAGATTACATAACATCAGATAGTTGGGATAGGTTTCATTTCACATTTTTGGAGCCTGACAGATCCCTCTACCTGAACCAATCTTTCACATTCCCTTCATAGGCAGTGGAGAGAAGCAAGCACTGGATGAGTCTAATGGAATAAAAAGGTCACTGGTTACATGAGTGGCTCCAAAGTGTAGACATCTCAAGTGGAGTGAGGGGAAGCTCCCTTGTAATTTCCTTGTATTTAATGTAAAACATTCACCCCCCAAAAGCCTCAAAGCTGAAGATCTCCAATTATGGGTGATTCGTACTAATAATGACCAAAATAGTGATTCAAACCCTGCTCAGAATTCTGCATTTGTTTGCCTTTTCACACCCTGCATGGAAATGCATGAAAAAAATGCCTCCAGCATTCCTGTCCACTGGTAAACTGGGAACAGGAGCTTGGAACAGGCCTTTCCTGTGACTGTTGCAACACTGAGCACGAGGAAGCATTGACTACCTGGAGGGTTCTTGACTTCCTCCACCCTCAGCTGTGGGTCACAGAGAGTCACTGAGAATAGAAAAGAACCTCTAAGGTCCTTGAGTCCAACCATTTCCCCAGCACTGCCAAGGCCACCACTAACCCACGTCCCCAAGTGCCACCTCTATGAGGCTTTTAAACCCCTCCAGGGCTGATGGCTCCACCACTGCCTTGGACAACCTGTTTCAATGCTGGACAGAGCTTTCCATGAAGTTTTTTCCTAATATCCAATCTAAACCTTCCCTGCCACAGCTTGAGGCCATTTCCTCTTGTCCAATCACTTGTTAACCTGCAAAAAATCCACCCTGAGTCTCGTTTTCTCCAGTCTGAGACCCCCCAGCTCCCTCAGCAGCTCCTTATAAGACATCATTAGGCAAGGGGACAAACTTCACCTCTGTGTAAGCTTTTCTTTTGTGATCCATATAAAACCACGGAATAACCTGGGAAAGGAGGAGAACGAACAGGAGCAAACAAAGTGCAGATGAAGCAGAATGAGGTGCCACTGGAAATCTGAAGATTTTTTTACCTAGAATAAAATTTCTGACTATAATTTGAAAGGGAGTGTGATTGTATAAACACTCAGAGCCTGATAGGGAGGACATCCATGTGCAATGGTTGGAAATCAGAGGGAAGGATTTTGAATGTAAGATTACTGGACAAACACTCCTCCTCCACCAAATTATTAACACACCTGATGTCTTGAATTTGTCCTTCATTTCCCAAGATTTTTTTTTTATTTTTTTTTAAGAACCAAGCATTTCCAGTCCATCATTAAACAGAAGAGGACTATTTTTTAAAGACAATTAATGAGTCAGAAACTGGGTTTCTGCTTCAGTCTGACAAAGTACAATGTCAGATGCTGTCTGAGAGCTAAGATGAATATCTCAGCTAGGACATCCCTGGCTTTAGTGGGAACCTGAGCCAAGTGAAGGTTTCTTGGCAAGGTCTTTGCTTCACACTTTTCTCTGGAGTACCTGAAAATGGATATAACATCTCTCCTGTCACTTTGCTGCTCAGAAGACTCGATGGCACCTGCAAATTTGAAATGGAAAGCAAACAAAGAAACCAGGGAGGCAGAGAACAATGAACAGCAGCTGAGGGGGAGGTTTATATTGTTGGTATCAGGGCTGCTGGGTCAGAACAACATCAATAAATATCATGTATAGAAATAGGCTTGAGTAAGTGAGCTGGTTTCTTCAGCTGCCATTTCCAGATGACTCTGGGTAACACCATTCAAACACTGTGTGGACAGATTCTTAGGAGGACTCTGTCATGGATCTCACCTGTCCTCTGCTCTTTGTACACCCGTAAGGGTGCTGCTCATAATGTCTGCAAATTTATAATCTGCACCTCATGTATCATAGAGTCATGGAATGACAGATAGTTTGTGTTGGAAGAAACCTTAAAGATTATCCAGTTCCACACACTGCCATGAGCAGGGATAGCAATCCCAGGATGCTCCAAGCCCATCCAACCTGGCTTTGAACTCTTCCAGGGATGGGGCAGCCACAGCTTCTCTGGGCAACTGAGAAAGTATGACCCTGCTGTACGTCCTGTGATGCAACAGTGGTTCCCAAGAGAAAGAAATTAAGGATAATGACCATTTCATCCATAAACATATCAAATAATTGTATTTCATTCTGTTAAAGGTGCTGTGAAGAAAAAAAAAATCTCTTTTCTTTATCAAATTGTGCCCAAGCACAAACCAAGCTGGTTAATTCTAGAGTGCTGTAACACTGTGTTGCTGGAGCATGGCAGGACTGTTCATAGAATCACAGAATGGTTGGAAGGGTCCTTAAAGATTCTCCAGTTCCAACCCCCTGCCATAGACAGGGACACCTTTCACTAGACCAAGCTGCTGAAAGCTTTGAGCTGGAAGCTCAGATTTGAGGACAGGAAGTGTGGGAGAGCAGTGGGACATACTCAGCCTTGGGGAGACTTTCTGGCAATTTCCACACGCTTTTATTTAAATACATTATGAAACCAAGTGAGCATTTTTGCAGAAGTGCAGGTTGGTGCGTTCCTACTGACACATTTTCCATAGAATAATAATCCATTCACACTGAAACCCTGTGGGCTCTGGACTTGGCCAGCTAAGTACAAGTATCTACAGCAAAGGTTTCCTCACATGTGTTGGATCCTAAGGTACCACTAAAACTAAACAAGTGATTTGTGTCCTAGAACCACTAATTGAACATCTCATTCCAGTGCAGCCACATCCATATTAGATGCCTACATCTATCTGAGTGTGGCACTGACCACTGCCAGTGTAGCACCTTCCAGTACCTGAGGGGTCCTACGAAAAGCTGGAGAGGGACTTTTTACAATGGCATGAAGTGAGGAGAGACTGGAGCACCTGGGCTATGGAAACAGGCTGGAAGAGCTGGAGATGTTCAGCCTGAAGAAAAGAAGGCTCCAGGGAGACCTGAGAGCCCCTTCCAGTGCCTAAAGGGGCTCTGAGAGAGCTGGAGAGGGACTTTGGACAAGGGCCTGGAAGGGTGGGACAAGGAGGGAATGGCTTCCCAGTGCCAGAGGGCAGGGTTAGATGGGATGTTAAGGAGAAATTCTTGGCTGTGAGGGTGGTGAGGCCCTGGCACAGGTTGCCCAGAGAAGCTGTGGCTGCCCCACCCCTGGAAGTGTCCAAGGCCATATTGGACAGTGTTTGGAGTAACCTGGGGTAGTGGAAGGTGTCCCTGCCTATGGCGGGGGGGGGGGTTGGAATGAGATGATCTTTAAGGTCCCTTCCAACCTGAACCATTCTATGATGATCCTGTGATATTCCAGCTGCCTTCTCTCCCTCCAAATGATTGCTAATTTCCTCCGGGTTGTCCATCACCAACACCTTGATCTTTGGAGTCAACAACTAACCGCACTCCCAGGTGGGTCAGTGTTGAGGACCAGCCCTCCCAGAGGTCAGGCAGGGAGGTGTAGTCATCTCTCCACTTGCTTTCATGACCCTGTGCCATTGTTCAGGCTTAGCAGTGTGCAGAGGTCAGGCTGAACTCGCTGCCTTCCACACTCACCCCGGCCAAGGTCCCCTGGACAGCCAGCCCTGCTCCCACAGCCCTATAAATGCCACAGTGCTCCCTTCTCCCCTGCTCAAAGATTCTGCTGTTGTGGCCCTGTCTCCACGCTGCAGCTGAGACCTTTCCCCCATGAAGCTCTTCTCCTGCCTCATGGCTCTTCTCCTGTTCCTCCTCCACGCTGTTCCAGGTAAGGGGCAAGGCCCACTCTGGGCTCTGCCTGTGTAGGAGGTACAACTTGCTTGTGTGATGATGCAGAACATGCTCTTCAGCTCCTTTTGTTAGAGCAGTTCCTTATTTCTCAGTCTGGAAGCAGAAGTGACAAATCAACGTGTGGTGACCAGGTGTCAAATTAGAACCTCCCCACCAGGTGTTGGCTTCTTATGACTCTTTGAAGTCTTTTTGTGTCACTATTGGAACATGACACCATGGAAATCATCTGCTTCTTCTAACCCAGGCTTAGAAATTTTCTCCCTTGTGCAGGGCAGAAGAGAGCAGAGATGTTCCCTGTTATTACTCAAGTTGAGCTACACCAGTGAAGCTGACTTCAGCTCTCTGAATATTCTGCTTCCCCTTCCTCAGCCCCTCAGCTGCACTAATTTTCTGATTGTGTTCTTCATGTTTCGTCTACGTGTCCTGCTCAATGAAACTCCTCATTCTGGAGTCAGGCTTTGCGAGAAGGAAGGAACTGGGCAAACTGCTTGTCCCTGTTAATTGGGCCATATTCCACTTTTGGGGGCTTTTTTAAGTCACAGTTACCTGTGAGGGCAGGTTTTCACCATTCTGTCCCTTACATGACCAGCCTGCAGCATTCCAGACCCAGAACTTAGAAGCATCCAAAGGCTGGGCTGTCACTCCCTACTACCAGTAGTAGGACAGGAGGGGATGGTCTTAAGCTCTGCCAGGGGAAGTTTAGGTTGGATATTAGGAAGTAATTTTTTATGGAGAGCGTGATCAGACATTGGAACGGGCTGCCCAGGGAAGTGGTGGATTCTCCATCCTAAAGGTGTTTAAGATGAGACTGGATGTGGCATCAGTGCCATGGTCTGGTAACCATGGTGGTGTTGGAACAAGGGTTGGACTTGATGATCTCAGAAGTCTTTTCCAACCTGGTTGATTCTATGATTCTATGAATGCCCGGTTCAGAAACTTTACATCAACATCTACTTTTCGCTCTAATCGTACAAAAGCTCTCCTTGGAGTCCTGTGAGGTCCCATGGGTTTCTCAGAACCTTTGGAAAAGCTGCCCCGAGTTTTGAGGGTATTTGTATCAGATCCCTAAATGGCGCCTGCAGGGTTTCAGCAGGAGGAAGGCCCATGAGAACTGGACTGATCCTGCAGCACAACTGGGAATCCCATTCCTCCTGTAGGCCTCGGCTTGCCCAAGGACACCCTGCATTGTTTGGAATACCACGGCTACTGCTTCCATTTGAAGTCCTGCCCGAAGCCTTTTGCCGCGTTTGGAACTTGCTACCGGCGTCGGAAAACCTGCTGCATAGGTTGGTGTGGGGACCCTGCCCAGGCAGGAGAGTACTGGAGTCAGCAAAACACACTTGTCCTCTTGGCCCCCAGATCATAGAGTCGTGGAATGGTTTGGGTGGGAGGGGCCTTAAAGCTCTTCTCATTCCAGGAATTTGCAGCTCGGGATTTTTATATTTAGGAATCTTTGTGTTTAAAAGTCCTTGCTAGATTTCCCCTCCCCCCTTCAGTTAGGAATTCCTTCTGTCTGTTTTAAATCCTCGTCCCTCACAATTATATTCAGTGCCACCTACTTGAAATGTAAACATTCTGCATTTTCTTCACACCTTTATAACATCCTTCCTTCAGTTAATTCTTTTCCAAGCAGGTCTTAAATTCCCTTTTTTATAGAACTGCTCTGATACTCCCCAAAGTCCATCTTTGTGCCTTTGCTTTTGGAGACACAGTAACCACAACTTCCCAACAGTTTTTGAGGTATGAGTTGGTTGAGATGATGGTGTCATATTTTTTGGTTTGACTTCTGTCCTCTGAATTGCAGACACGACATCACACTCCCACATTTGTCAAGAGGAGGGGGGTCATTGTGTACCCCCAGAAATCAGGTGTCTGCAAGAACAAGTGGGGCTCTGCCCTCGCAGGGGATGGAAGTGCTGCACAGAAGTGTGACAAGGACCTCATGGAATTGCAGAAAACCACAGAAATGCCTGGCCAAGAAAACAACTGAGGGTTTTTTCCTGGTGTTTTAGAGATGTCTGGTGTTCTCAACACACAAAATGTTTAATTAACTAGAGGTGACACGTTTCTTTACATAACAAAGGCAATAAATGCTACATAAACTGGTATAACAGTTGTGTACGTATGGAAAGAGGCAGAATGTCTCTCCATTACACCCACACACAGAAATCCACACTGCTGCATCCTTGGAAACCACATCCACTAAGCCTATTTACCAGCCTAATCTTCTTTATCAGGTTGATGTTATGCTTGGATGTTTTACAGGATTGGGGACAACTAATCAGGGACTCACAGAACCATTTAAGGTTGGAAAACACCTCCAAGATCATTGGGTTCAACCTTTGATGAATCTCCACCTTGTCAACCAGACCAGAGCACTGAGTGCCACATCCAGATGTTTCTTGAACACTGAACACTTCCAGGGAGTGGCTGAGGGAGGTGGGAGTGTTTGGCCTGGAGAAAAGGAGGCTCAGGAGAGACTTTATCACTCTCTAAAACTACCTGACAGGAGACTGTAGCCAGGTGGGGGTTGGTCTCTTCTCCCAGGCAACCAGGAACAAGAGGAAACAGCCTCAAGCTGCACCAGGAGAGGTTCAGGTTGGACATTAAAAGGAATTTCTTCATGGAAAGGGTGGTTAAGCATTGGAATGGGCTGCCCAGAGCAGTGGTGGAGTCTCCATTCCTGAAGGGATTTAAAAGAGGTGTGGATGGGCACTAGGGGACACAATTTAGTGGCAGGTGGGCCTGGCAGTGCTGGGGAACAATTGGTCTTGATTATCCTAGAGGTCTTTTCCAATTTAAATGATTCTATAATTCCAGCTATGTTGTTTAGTTTGGGGTTTTATAGGGAAAAGGGAAATTTAACCCTTGCTCTTCCAGCCATCCAGTTTTGGATGTGTTCACACAGCTGTGACATTGCCACAGCTGAAGGGACAGCAAACAGGGCCAGGCAGGGCAGCAGGAATATCACATTTCACAGCAAGAGCTGCACATCTATCACGGATTTACCACCACAGGGTGCATTGCTGACCTAACAGCCACCTCCTCCACCAGCACTGTGTGCTCATCACACTCAGGAATGAAGCCTCCCAAATTCCTCGGAAGCCTAAGCTGGAAAAAAAATCACACCCAGGTTTCAGCTGGAGAAAATATTCACACGAGCTCAGATGAAAAACAAATCACTCCCAGCCTGCACTGTTCTCTTTGCAGCTCCTCAGGAGTCTTCCCTTGCAGGTTGCTTCCCTCCCACTCATCACTTCCCAGGGCTTTGCTGGCTACAGGTGAAGGACAGAGGATCCCTCTGAGCCTCTTTTCCCAGCTGGAAACCTACCAGTCCAAAATGCCAACTTCCAGGGAGAGGGGAATCAGGGAAGCCGATAACCAGTGAATGTGAAGCAAGTCAACATTGTTTGGAGCCACAGCACTGGGTCAGAACGACACAAAGGGTTGCTCAGCAGCAAATGTCACTCCTGAGACTGGAATATAATTAACTCCTGCCTGTTCCTTCCCTCTCCACGGATGCCACCCAGCATGCCAGCAGCACACAGAGGCTTCTGCACAATCTCACACTCAGCCCTGCAGTTTTCCAGCAGAGCCAAAGCAATGAGGATCCTTATGTTCATTTTCATCTTCATCTCCCTGACTCAACATGGTAAGACCAGGAAGGCCAAGGGTGGTAAACAGAGGGATGTGGAATAGGGATAATCTTTCCTCACAGTATAATATTATAGGTACTGAGGAAAGGTGTCCTCAGGTTTCTGGGTGGCAAAATGCATGATTTAATCCCTTGGGGTAATGCAAAAATGAGCAGGGATTCATAGAATCACAGAGTGACTGGTGTTGGAAGAGACCTTAAAGGTCATCTACTTCCAGCCCCGCTAAAAAACAAGCTGTTAAAATGGGGCAGCTCACTGTCTTTACAGGAGAAGCCCTAAAGGAGATGCCCTGTGCACTGGGAAAATATTCCTGCTTTTCCTCAGGCTGCAGTTGCCTCCTTGGCAGGGAGAGGACAACTACCCTGACCTCCCATGCACAACCTTTGCCAACGTCCTGAAAAAACAACTTTGTGATAAAATGTTCCTTGGGGGAGGTTAGTTCTGCAACTTGGGATTTTTAAGGTGGATGTCTGAAGCTGTCCTGTGGGATGGGGATGCCCAGGCTCCATGTGCTGGCTTGGCTGACCAGGCACAAGGTGCCACAGGAAGCCCCATGATTTTTACCCACCCAATTTTACTTGCTGCTTCTTTGCACAGGAGATGCTCATGGACCAGAGGGCTGTAACCACGAAGGGGGCTTGTGCAGGGTTGGAAACTGCATTTCTGGTGAATACCTGGCTCAGTTCTGCTTTGAGCCCATCATTCTCTGCTGCAAAAATTTGCCACCCACCTCCACCCATAGCTGAAGGTTTCTAAAGGAGCCAGAGAGCTGCTGTCAGGCTCCACTGACAAGGCAGGAGCAGCAGTTGGGAAGGAGATCTTGTGGTTTCTGTGACTGTTGCTCCCCTGGGAGAACATGGTTGTGGATTCACCCATGAACTTCTGAACAATTTGCTTTTGCTGTGACTTCCAAGGAAACACTGTGACAAGAAGAATTTGGGGCCACCCAAACGGTTTGTCACCCCTTTGGGACTCTGGTTGTTACCTGTCACACACAGGTGAGAAATTGTCTTTCTCCTTACCTGAAAGCAATAAACTTGAAGTTTAAGAGAGCAGCAAGTTCCTGTCTATGACTTAGCAAAGTTGCTGGAGGTGAGACCTCCCCTCTCCCACAGACCAGGAGTGAACCCATCAGCCCTCACTTTCCCAGCAGAGCAGGGTGACTCTGTATTTCTCTTCCCAGAGAAAACAGTTGTAATTGGGACAGCGATTTTGGCATCAGTTTTGGTGCAAAAGCAACCTGGTTTGATGTAAAGTCAAGTATGGTCTGTGTTTCTTGGGCAAGACCCCCCATATCCACTCTTCCTTTCTGGGCTGTGACAGGATCTTACAGTCAATCATAGAATCCCAGGATGGTTTGGGTTGGAAGGGTTCTCAAAGATCATCTCATTCCAAGATCCTGCTGTGGGCAAGGACACTTTCCACTATCCCTGGTTGCCTCAGGTCCAGTCCAACCTGGCCTTAAACACTTCCAGGGATGGGGCAGCCACAGCTTCTCTGGGCAACCTGTGCCAGGGCCTCACCACCCTCACAGGGAAGGATGTTTTTCCTGAGAGCACAGATTTACTTGTTTTAAACATGGTGGGGAGGGGATCTGACAGCTGCATCCCACTGCCCCTGACAGGCTGCCCTGCCCATCCATGGACTGCATTTCTGGTGCTCCTCCTTTCCTCTGTGCTCACCCAGCAATAATCCCAAAGAAATTAGCCTCTTTACCCTTTTGCAGCTTTCTTCCTGTGAGCATCATCAGCCTAAATCCATTAGCTGTCCAGATCTGCTCTCAGCCCTTCTGTGTCTTTTCAGCATGAAATTTTGACACTCCCCTTCCTTTGTCAGCTCCTGGTCCCCCTTTCCAGGTAAAATATTTCTCTCTGGGTCCATCATTTCTGTGAAAGCAAGAAAACAATGATGTAATGAGACAGCTATGCCAATTTGCTGAGGCACTGGTCAGAGCCAGGGAAAAGTCCTCCCAGGGAGATGAAATTCTTGCTCTGATGAATGAAACAGGAAAATTCCCATTGACCTCACCAGGGTCAGGAGCCATCGCCAGAGATCCAACAATTCATTCATTCATTCCAGTGTCTGGTTTCACCCATGAGCAGCCCAGCTGTTCTCCAGTACTCCCCTGGAGATCCCCTGCAGTTGGATGAACCTTCAGGAGAGCCAGATTACCCAGACCTGGCTGTTGGCTTGGGAAGCAGTGCTGGAAACACTGTTGGGCTGAGCCCAGGTTCAAGTTCCTCCCCAGATCCAGCCCCTGTCTCTGACGCACACTGATGTATGAGGACAGCACAGGGAGGGTTTTAAATCAAGGCAGCTTTCCAAATTAAACTGTTTGTTTCTCACGTTTATCCACAGAGTTCATTGTTTGTTCCTCTTATCTGAGAAAGTTCACCCATCATGGTTATAGCCTGGCTTCCTAAGGAATTGAAAGGTGGGCTCATGCAGCTCACCCTGGACATCTCCCTGATGGTCACTGGGCCCCTGATCTGTTTTTACCACCTGCTGGCCAGTCAGTTTTCAATCAGGAAAGGTGGGAATGCTCAATTTATAGGCAACATTGTCCCTCTGGCAGTAATGAAAATGTAGGCTGCTGACAAAAGGCATGGTCTCTTTAGCATGGTCCCACTCTCCTGAGTCTCTGTGTTCCATTCCTTGCTGATCTGGCTGGAAATAAGTCCCCCAAAAAATCACAGAATCCTCATAGAATGATAGATCCCTACCCTCATGCCTGGTCTGTTGACCAGCATAAGCCTCAAGGATAACTGGGGGTGTTAGTTCATCAAGGCATGGCATGAATTCCCTCACTGGAATTTGTTTGCTGTTCCCAGGCAACGGGTCAGTGTTTGTTTGGCAGAGAGAGTGATACAGAGGTGAAATCCTCCACTTCTGCCCTAAGACCGTCACTGTGAAAGGAGCTGTGGAATCAGGAACAGGATGGTGGTTGGAATAGCTCCTGCTTGGGGGGAGCTGAGGTCCCATAGCTGTTTGTTGTCTCTTACATCCCCAGCAATCCCACACAAATGCAACCACCTGCATGCTCAGCTTTTCTTTCATCCCCACTCAGGAGAAAGGGGGTCACGTTCCACCTGCTCACATGGCTGCTTCTCCACCTCCTGTGGAGTGAAAGATCCCATCCTACCACAGCCCAGATCCATGGGCGTGCTGGGGAGATAAAATACTCTGGTATTCAGAGGCTGTACCTAAATGAGTAAATGGAATCATGTGAGGCTCAGGCTCAGACATCAGTGCATACTCTCATGTGCTGTCAGCAAAACGAACCCTTGGCCAAGCTGTTCCTTGGCACAGTTTGGAGGTGGGCACATTCCAGGAATGGTCTGTAATAGACAACTGGCATCTGGATGTGGTCATGCAGCTGATGGGGAGAACTCAGCTGTGAGAACACAAGGTGTGCTCTGTCCATGTGCTGTGGGGCAAAGAACAACATTTTCTGTGTCAGGCTCTGGACTCAACGTGAGACAGACGTGGACCTGTTGGAATGAGTTCTGAGGAAGCCAAAAGAGTGGTGTGTAACGAGAGCCTGCCCAAGGCCACGAGGGATTTCTGGGCTAGGGCTGAGCCCAGAGCTGAGCCCATGGTTATTTCTTCACAGGCTGAATTGCAGGGCTCTATCAGTGCCTGCTTGGCTTGGAGTTTGGTAAAAAGCCGCCAGTGGGATGTGGAGGTGGCATCACAAGCTGGCAAGGGTTCATTCACCAAAGGAGTTGCTCCTGCTGGCATCAACTTATCCCAGGGTCCATTTAAAATAATCCTGCTGAGATCCTGGCCTAAAGGCAAATGAAGTCAGTGGAGATAACCCTCCTGCCTGGGGCTGTAGGGCAGATACATATTGATTTGACTCCTCCCCAGCCTCTAAGCCTCTCAAGCGCCCAGGAGATGATTTCTGTGCTGGGTGTCTCTGAGCACAGATGAGCCTTTGTGCGTGGTGGGCTCTGAAACAAGACATCTGGTGGCAGGTTGGGAAGCAGGAAAAGGCAGGAGGCTGCTGGGCCAGCCCCAGTAGGCTCAGCAGAGGCTGGGGCCAACACAGCATCGGGACCACGCCAGAGGGAGCAAGACCAGCTGTTGTTCAAGCAGTTGCCCAAGGGACAGAGATTTCCTGCCCCTGATTTCTGCAGGAAATCTGGTTTTTGTTGGTACTCTCTAGTTCTGGCTTTCTTTCCCAAGGCACGTTCTGCAACTCTAACCATGTACCACAGCTGCAGAGCAGGGTCTTGTGGTGGTGTGGAGGACACATCCTGGTCCCTGTGGAGCCTGCAGCATCCAAACATCTCCAGGCACAGCTCACCCTCTGCGATGGTGCTGCTCCCACCACAGGAGAGCAGCTGAGCTAGAGATAAAAAATGGCATTTTGCCATCTATCATTGGGAACACCATGGCCACGTGGTCCTCTGGCTCTGCTCTAAACATCATCCCAGGAGCACATCAAGCTGCCTGCACACACATGTTCGGGTCACACACTCAGAGCAGGACACTCAGATGAGCATCCACACACTCCTCCCTGCTTGGGCTGCAGCTCAAGAGTTGCAATCTCTTTGCTGTTAGATAAACTCTGCCCAACTTCTTTCCTTTAGAATTTCTTTGCTGTGATGCTGGTGAGGCCCTGGCACAGGTTGTCCAACGACATTGTGGACTTCCCATCCCTGGAGGTGTTCAGGGCCAGGCTGGACGGGGCTTGGAGCAACCTGGGATAGTGGAAGGTGTCCCTGCCCATGGCAGGGAGTTGGAACTGGGTGGTCTTTAAGGTCCCCTTCAAGCCAAACCATTCTGTGATTCAATGATTCTAAGAAATCCCAGTGCACCATCTCTCACAATGGAGATGTTGATCCTCAGATGTGGGTTATGGCCTTCCACCCCCTGTACCGAGCAGTACCACCAAACAGGCAAAACACCAACACTTGTAGAGAGGCTCTACACACATCCTTGCAGCCAACCCTCCCACAGATGGTTTTCCAGAACCATTTGTCATCCCCAGGCTGTGCATGGCCAGTTTGCATGACACCCTGTGTGAGTGGTCAGTGTCCTGTGAGCCAAAGTCCAGCTGGTGAAGGCCCCTTATCTGCACTGTTTGATGAAGGTGATCCTTGTTCTGTTCAAGCAGCCTGAAGGACGTGGGCTCGACATTTTCCAGCACCACCTGGCGTCCAGCCTGCAAATTAAAAGCTATCAAGGTGACTAATTCAGGGGAAACTGAAGACTTGGTGATGGCCTGGGCTGTGTCGTTGCTGTAAAGTTTTTATTTCCTCTTCCTTCATTTGTTGTTGGCTGGGGGAGATTTCTGCTTGTTGTTTGCTTTGTGTTGTTGTCTAAAGTTGAAACACAGGTCCCACCTCTACTGATTTCCTAGAACTGACCTGGAGAACTAGTACAAACCTGAGAGCCTGCCAGTTTTCTTGGGTCAGCTGGAATACACGAGCTTTCTTAATGCTCCTGAATATGGCAGGGAGGAATCCCAGCTTTCCCATTTAATAAATGCAGAAATTAATAAAATACTAAATTGCCATTTTTCTTGACAGCTGTAAACAAAACCTTGGCAATCAGCCTCTTTGCAGCCTCGAAATTGGGAAATAGAGGCAGACCTTCGACTTTTTTTAAGGCTCCCATTATTTTCAAGCCAACTTTGTGTGTTAGGGAGTGCTGAGGAGGAGACTCTGGATTTTTTCACACTTGACTGTGTCAGTGCTAAACACAGAGACTGGGAGCTGGAAATAAAATAAAACAAAACAACACTTTGATACTGCAAACCCTTGGATTGGATTTTAACATCACATGCTTGAGCCTGCAAACACAGAGCCAGACTGGGTCAGCCCCAACATCCTGTCTCCAGCAGCAAGCAGTAGCAGACTCCCCAGTGCTCAGTGCTATTTGTTGACAGAACCCTGTCTTTTTTCTTTCTCTTTTTGTTTTTTTCTTCTAGTTTTGCTTTATATTTTCCTCAATTTTTTTTGCCTGTAACATGGTGTGACCAAGAGCGGGCACACCCGGTGCAATTGTTTGCTGTCGTGTTGAAATGCACCTGAGATTGACAAAGTTCCCTCCACTCCAGGAGTGTTACACAACCCCTCAGGGCGCTATAAATCCAGGATTTCCCTCTTCTGCATCTCCTTACGGGCCTTCACTCCTCCACCCACGAGCCATGAGGATCCTCCAGCTGCTCTTTGCAGTCATTGTCATTCTCCTCCTCCTCCAGGACATTCCGGGTAAGGACAAAATGCTCACAGGGCTTTCAGCAGGAATTCGAAAAGGTTCCTACCCTGAGGGAGAAAAGGACAAGACAGGGCCCTCAAGTCAAGGCTGACCTAACTCTTGCTTCCAAGGAACAAGTTTCTTCCTTGATGGGCCCCATGAAGTTCCCAGATGCAGCTGTCCCAGGTTCATAGGTTGTACATTCCCTCCTCCCCATCCCCTCAAAACTCACCCAGAAATGCTGAGCCTAAGCCAGGAGCCTGAGCTCTGCTCCTGAACAGAGGATACAAACCTCATTCTCCACGAAACAAGGAGAATCCCATGAAATTGTCCTTGAGTAGAATACAGATGTGGCAAATGCATGAAAATGAAAGCATGACCAGCAGGTTGAGGGAGATGATTTTCCTCCTCTGCCCCACTCAGGTGAGACCCCACCTGCAGAGCTGCCTCCAGCTCTGGGGCACCAACACAAGAAAGATGTGGAGCTGCTGGAGAGAGTCCAGAGGAGGCCACAGAGATGCTCCGAGGGCTGGAGCCCCTCTGCTCTGGAGCCAGGCTGGGAGAGCTGGGGTGGTTCACCTGGAGAAGAGAAGGATCCAGGGAGACCTTGGAGGCCCTTCCAGTGCCTA
Source organism: Pachyramphus minor (assembly GCA_013397135.1). Classification (NCBI taxonomy): domain Eukaryota; kingdom Metazoa; phylum Chordata; class Aves; order Passeriformes; family Tyrannidae; genus Pachyramphus; species Pachyramphus minor. The sequence goes on from VYXB01006755.1 coordinate 36,643, forward strand.
GAGGGGCTCCAGGAGAGATGGAGAGGGACATGGGACAAGGACCTGGAAGGACAGGACAAGGGGAATGGTTTAAAGCTGAAGGAGGGAAGGTATAAATTAGATATTAGAAAGAAATTCTTGGCTGTGAGGATGGTGAGGCCCTGGCAGAGGTTTCCCAAAGAGGTTGTGGACTCTCCATCCCTGGAATTGTTCAAGACCAGGTTGGACCGGGCTTGAAGCAATCTGAGATAGTGGGAGGTGTCCCTGCCCAGGGCAGGAGGTTGGAAGTAGATGATCTTTAAGGTCCCTTCCAACCTAAACCATCCTGTGTTTCTTTGATTCTATGAAGTCAAAGCCATCTTTTAGGTGGAAAAGCAGGGAGAGAGACTGCTTGTTTACTTTTTTGTCTGTCTGCTTTCTTCTGGGATTCTGTTTTAATAGAAAAACATTCCTTAACTTGGTATTTTCACTGGTTGCTTGTATCTATTTGTTAGGAATTCAGGTTATGTTCAGTTGTGAGGTCACTATGATGTTACCAGGACTATGATGGTATCACTTTCACAGAAATCAAACCTGATAACAAGGAAGAGCAGATTTACTTGTTTAGCCTGTTTATGCTCTCATTTATTTAAGTCCTAGGGATAGAGAGGGGAGAGAGAAGGGTTTGCCCACTCCACTGGTGATGAAAAGGTATCATTGCAACCCTTCAGAATGCCCAAAGTTGGTGTTTCTGTTGTGTGTAAAGAGAAGAAGCACATACCCTGCTTATCAAAATGGGAAGATTTAGAAAACCCAAGCAAACAATAACCCAAAACATCAAGAAGCAAACAAACAAAATTAAAGAAACCAGTAGATAAAACACCAGTTCCAAAAGACATTTCTCTATCTTTTGATGCTGTCCAAGGGATGCACCTCACCTAACTCATCTAACCTAACTTAGCCAACCCAAACCTCAGTGTCTCACCTAGGCCAGTTGTTAGGAGACTCCCAGTGCTTGCAGGAGGGAGTCTGACCTTCACATTGGATCCAGCCGAGCTTCCCTGTTGCCAACTGAAAGCCTCTCACTGCTCAGCCACCGACACAGTGGGTTTCACTCTGGCTCCAAGTGGGTCTCACATCTCCTGATCAGATCTCCTGCCCTCTTTCTGCAGCAGCCAGAGGCCTTTCAGACACCCAGCAGTGCAGGAGCAACCGTGGCCACTGCCGGAGGCTTTGCTTCCACATGGAGCGCCGGGAAGGGAGCTGCGGGAACGGCCGCCTGCGCTGCTGCCGGTGAGGGGGATCCCACCAGGACAGAGCCCAGCACCCCAGGAGCACCAGCCCGGTGACCCTGCAGCCACCACCGTACGTAGGATCTGCTCTCAGACACCTCCACGCTTGGTTTGCCCATCACCAATAAACCTGTTGGTTTTTTATGTCCTTCTGGGCCCGGAGTGCAGCCGTGTTTCCCTCTGGGATGGACCATCCTGACTTACACCTGGGGTTTGATGCTGCTTGAGGTGCACTGGGGTGTCCAAAACATCTGCACGAGGCTGACAGATGTCATATAGGACCAAGGGGTGTCTTTCCAGAGCGGCAGCAAGAGAGGGGTCTGCTGGGCTTGTCCATTCCTTTACCTGTGTCTCAGGCCCAGCCTTTCTCAAACTCAGTTTCTTGCTCTCTTCAGGAAAGGCCATGGCAGGATCCACACTTTCAAGGAGATGAATCCAAGACAGAGGTATGATTTGTCCTCCAGAAGTGTCTTTCCTCTCCCATTGGAAAAACAAGGTGAACCAGGGTATATAACTCATGTTATCCAACCTGATCTAGCAGAAGATGTTCCTGCTCATTGCAGGATGTTTGGAATAAATGACTTTTAAAGGTCTTTTCCGACCCAAATTCTTCTATGATTCACAGAGTAGATGCCACTCGCATCACATGAGGGACATCACTGCCTCTTTTCCTGCACATGCTGATCTACTGAGTGGAATTATGAGTGGGAATGGGCCAAGTTCACTTACAGCAACTCCTCACCAGGGAGTAAATGTTGTTGACTGTGGAGCTAAGAAGGAAGAGGAATTTCCTGTCATGATGTGGTCAGGAGCAGGACTCCAGAAGCAATTCTTCACCTTGGAGGTGGTGAGGTGGGAAGGAGGTGGTGTAGGGTGAGCAAGAATAGAGATGTCTTGGAGGTGAGAGGAGAGAGATGGCTTGACAGGATATGAAAGTCTTCCAGAGAGAAAAGCTGGAAGATTCCTCTCTGGAAAACACCCAGTATATGGTATCTAGGACATGCAAGCATTGAGGTGGACTTAATTCCCACCCTAAATTCAGCTTAAACCCACTCTGCTATCTAACCCAGAGGGACCAATCTTGTCCTGGAGGAAACAGGGAAACCAGTAAAACCAAGCTGACAGCCGGGGGAGATCTCTCCCATCTCTCCTGGGCTGTGAGCAGGGAAATATTCCCTCACTCCTCCTGAACCGGTGAGGGACTGGGCTCCTGTGGGCTCCGTGCTGGAATAGCCCATCCTTGCTCCCAGATCTGCAGGTTGCAAGCACGGTGGCAATGCCTTCATGCTGTCCCCTCTCCCGGATGCTCCTCCTCTCCGCTGAGGGACGGTCCTGCTCCACGGGGCCCTCGGAGAGCTCAACCAGAGGTTAGCAGCCACTCCGGCTCACAGGAGCCATCATTCCCATCGGGAGATAAGGCTCCCCTTGATAACAAGACCTGCCAGAAACGAGCCTCCAGTTTTTCCACCTTTTTGAAGTCTAGCCGGTGAAGTTTCGCAGAACCTTGTCTTTTTGCCAAAGTAACCAACTTCCAGCTCCAGCCTTTGCCTTCCCTCCTTTTCCCCGACCTCCTCCCCCTGCCTTCCCTCTTCCTCCTCGCTCCTCCTCGCCTCTCCGTGGGGCTGATAGAGATGCTGGAGGGGGTGGACACGACGAGGGGCTGATGTCATCTGTTTTTGGTCCTTCAGAGGAGCAGGCGCTGCCGGAGGAGGAGGCAGGGGTTAGACACGTCTGCCTCTACCCAGCCTGGCGCCGGGAGCAACTGGGAGCCTTCCCTTGGCAGCCGCCCCTGCGCCTTATCAGGGGGCAGGATGACACCTCGGGGACGGGATGCCGGGGCTGCAAAGGGAAAGGAGGCGGGGAGCCCCTGAATGTGAGCCTTGTGAGAGGCGTGGACGCCTGGGTGTGCACAGGGATGTGTGTGTGTGAGTGTGTGAGCTCACTGGAAGCAGGGAAATCGCTCCCAGCAGGATGGAGCCGGCTATCAGCCGCCGGACAAGTAAAGAAGAAAACGACTCCGTGCCAAAGCGCAGCCGAGTCAAGGGCGATGCTGTCACCCAGCTCCGCTCCTGCTGAGGCCTGGGAAAGTTTAACCTCTCATATCCCAGGCAGACAACCTGGAAAATCCTGTGCGGCTATCTGAAAAGGGTTAGAAGATCCCCCTTGCCACCAAAGGAGGAGGTCAGGGCAGAGGGAGGGAGATGAATCCATCTGTCCCACACCCAAAGCTTGGGTTCAGGAGGGATCTCAGGCAGGGCTGGGTACAAATTTACCATGGAAATGGTTTTGAGATGGAGCATTGTGTCCCTCTCCAGAAGATTTTGGCATTTTTTTTTTCCCATTTGAAATGGAAAACCATCATTCTGCACAAAACAGCAATAACCCTGACACCCCCAGCTTTTTAATTCTCTCCCCTAGAAACATGGTTTGATCAGAAAAGTATGAAATATTTTTGGCTAAATCCAGAGCAAACTGCGCTTCCTATCTCCTGCAACAGCAGGGAAAAGCCTTGTGAGACACAGGAGCTGCAGCCCAAGTAGAGAGAGAGATTTCTCTACACTAATGGTCTTTTAATGTATTTAATTTTGTATTGTGTATTAGTGTTAGAAAGAATATTTCCTCCCCCCCCATTCTGATGCATCATCTTACTCACTTTGGATACCAATGCTCTGGAGGAAAATGGAGATTTGAGGAGAGGATCTACAGCCCCTGAGGCATGGGACAGAAATCTAAATGAGTGGTTCTCTTTCCAACTTAAAAAAAAAAAAATAAAATTAATTTTCTTTTGCTTGGAATAAATAAGATTTTCTGCAAAAGTAATTCTTAGGTATTGTAATTACAGGGAGAAAACAGATACTGAAAAACTAGGAGTGCTATAAAATCAGGGTCACCCTCAGGGACTCTCAGCCCTGTTTCAGAAGAGCCCCTTCATCTCAGGCCGAGGTGAGACCTCGTGAGAGATAAGCATCTATACATATCTACATGGAATATCTACAGACCACAGTTTTCCATCCCCATGGCCTCTACATATCCCTTGGAACCAGAGGAACAGGCTCTGCACAGCAAGGAATTATGTCTTACAAGGGTCTTCTTATCTCTGTGGATGGCAACGGGAGCCCAGGGAAACTCCCCACTGTGGAGACTCTCACCCTCCATCAGTTCTCAGATGACAACAGGTTGGGTGGGAGTGTTGATCTGCTGGAGGGCAGGAAGGACCTGCAGAGGAGTCTGGACAGGCTGGATCCATGGGCTGAGGACAACTGCATAAGGTTCAAAAAGGCCAAGTGCCACATCCTTCACTTGGGTCACAACAAGACCCTGCAGCTCCAGGCTGGAAAGCTGGAAAAGGCCCTGGGGGTGCTGGTTGACAGCAGCTGAACGTGAGCCAGGTGTGCCCAGGTGGCCAAGAAGGCCAATGGCACCTGGTCTGTACCAGCAATAATGTGGCAGCAGGGCCAGGGCAGTGCCCACCCCTGTGCTGGCACCACTGAGGCATCTCTAGTGCTGGGGGCAGTTTTGGGGATGTCACAACAAGAAGGACACTGAGGGGCTGGAGCGTGTCCAGGGAAGGGAACGGAGCTGGGGAAGGGGCTGGAACACCAGGAGCAGCTGAGGGAGCTGGTGGGGGCTCAGCCTGGAGAAAAGGGGGCTCAGGGGGAACCTTCTGGCTCTGCAACTCCCTGACAGGAGGGGGGAGCTGGGGGAGATCGGGCTCTGCTCCCAGGGAACAAGGGATGNTGCTGATCAAGTAAACCTCTGCCAGCAAAACCTTGGCACTCTTTTCTACATGAATAAATTGATGCTCTGTTTGTAGACCCTGACAGCAGGACTAAGAAGCCGTGGAGCCCCTGGCACTGCCCTGTGCTGACCTTGGCTGTTCACATCCCAACCAAAGACCGGCAGTGGGTCAGCCCTGACTGCTCAGAGGCTGTGCAATAAAGTACATTCCTTTCTAGGCATAAATAAATGACTTCACCCTTCTGGCAAGGTGCTCTGGGCTCTTTTGGCAGCCCCACGTGGAAGGACAGCAGTGCTGGAGCAGCACAGACCCCTTTCCCCCAGGACAGAGCACTTGATGCTCCAAAACAAACACTGTGGTGAGCAGCTGCCAGGCTGCTCCCCAGCATGACAGCAAAGCCACCTGAAGCCAAAATCTCCTGGTCTTCAGTTTGGAGATGCCCCAGGCCAGTGGGGAATTTGGGAGAATGTGCTTTTTGGGGAATGGCTTTGCACCCCAGATGAGAGGGGGAATGAGCTCTTTACCCCTCTCCATTCTCCTCCCCAGTGTCACAACTTGCAGGACCTTTCTCCAAACCCCATGAACACTCTGCTCTTCCTTCAGGATCATCTCCCTGTGCTTGGGATGGACAGAAAAGCTGTCAGGAGGCTTTATTGTCCAGATCTTCGTGGTGTTATCAGCAACTCCCACACACTGGAAGTGAGATATGTGTGACAATATTTTTTCCATCAGGGAGCTTATCGTTGCTGAGAAAAGGGGAAGGGACTGGGGAGGGTGATGGGAAGGATGAGGAAAGAAGGGGAGGTGCATGGGCATGAATGCCCACCCACCCCATCCTCCACCCACCCCATGATCCCCAAATCTATGAAAGAAGGAGAGGAAAAACCAGTGTTTATGAGGAATGTGTTGTCCAACCAGTTGTGTCAGACCTGAAGTCTCCTGGCCCAGCAGAGCCAGTCCTCAATTTCTTGGGTAATATCCTAAAACTCTCTTCCTGAACACACATCTCTTAATTCATATGGGTGTATATACAAGTGGAGAGACCTTCTGCAAGGATGTTGGCTGGGCTGGTGAGACCCCAAGGGGTGTGACCCCTCCTTGGTGTCAGACAGATCCTTCCCAGGGCTGGGGGGGAAGCTCCAGCCAGCAGGAAAGAAAATAATGCAGCAAAAATCTTGGACCACGGCAGAGCAACTGGGATCCCATCACAGTGACTTCATCTTGCTGGGGTTTTCCAATGGTCACTCCAAAAAAAACAAAAGGTCTGGGAAGGAGGAGTCCTGGGCCAGAATCCTGTTTTGTAGAATAGAACCTGAAACCTGGCTTTCTCAGTCCTCATCTGGAGAAGACAGAAGGAGAAGAAGTAAGAGATGGTTCTTCAAGCCTGAAAGTCCATCCCCAGCCTGGGGGACATGACACCATGGTTCTGGAGCACCAAGAAACAGCAAAGTCTGTGCTACAGCAGCTGTGGTGACAAAACCAAACCCACAGCTGGGTGATGGGAAGGCTTTAAGGAACTACAAGACTTACTGAGAATTCAGATAGAGGTCTGGAGCTGGCAGCACTTACAAGAGCAACGCATCCCTGTGAGGTCTGCAGGACAAGGAGCTGAGGATACAGGTGTGATTTCAGAGAATCATGGAACGATTTGGGCTGGAAGGGATCTTAAAGACCATCTAGTTCCAACTCCCCTGCTGTGGGCAGGGAACTTTCCACTACACCAAATTGCTCAAAGCCCAGTCCAGTCCAGCCTTGAACTCTTCCAGGCATGGGGAGTCCACAGTTTCTCTGGGCAAACTGTGCCAGGGCCTCATCACCCTTAGAGTAAATAATTTCTTCCTAATATCAATGACTCTGTACATTTGCTCTGGAAATCACTACTTTTATTCCAAATTCATGCGTATCCCATGTTTGCAATTAGCCCCTTTTCTCCTAAGCTCTGGGTTTCTGCTTGGCCCACAGCAGCCCTTGGAAGCAGCCATCTTAAATAAAAAACAGTTCCTGGGATTAAAAAGAAAAAGAGAGAGAGATTAAATAACCTCTCCCTTCAAAATGCTGCTTGCAAGGAAAGCCCAAAACAATCCTGGCTTTGCTTCAAGGCAAGAAATTTGGCAATGCTGTCTTGGGTTATCACCACGGGGAGGTGATTGCCCAAAGGAGACATCTCTGAAAGCAAAGGTGAAGCTGAGGGCCCCCTTGCAGGGCATGGGAACACGTTTATCTCCTCAAGGAGGACAGTTATTGATTTGCCTGATGGATTCTTTGCATCATGGACAGTTGAGGATTTGCATTATGGACTCTCCAGGCTGATGTTTCCAAGGAAGGGGCTGGATGACAACACAATCCCTCAACATATGATCCACAGCCCAGGGGCAGCCCTATCTGAGCACCAGACATCTCCTGACACGGAGCACATGGAGAGAAAACACATGGGAGCACAAGGCAGGGGGAAAATGTGGATGTTTTGTCTGCTCCGTGGTGTGATTAGTTCTGGTAGCCGGGGTGGGGAGGTGGCAGCTGTGCTTCTGTGATTAATGGGAGGTTTCACCATCAGCATCGTCCCTCCCAGGCTGCCTGTTGCTCTGGGAGCTGCTATCTGCTGGGAGATGATGTTCCTCAAGCACAGATCGTTAGCAGAGTCCCCTGGGGGGTGACAGACTGCGGTGGGTTAAGCACAGGCTGGAAAAGGGTCTCTTGGATTTTGTGAGCTGACACAGTGGGGGATGAACCGAGGTCCTGTTGAGTGTAGGCAGAAGCAATTTTGGCTCGAGCTGATCCAGTTATCAACTCCCAACAACAGCCCTGTCACTCATCAGAGCCAAAAGCCTTCAAAAATGCCTTCAGAGACTGGCAGAATCATCCCACCAGCCACTGCCAGCCCACAAGCCATCAGCTGGATCATCCTGAGATAAAAATGGATCTTGAAATGTCTGTGGAGACCTTCTGTGACTTGGGCACAGGACAGAGACAAATGGGTTTCTCACGGATGAGTCTGCAGCAGTAACTCTCTCATGAGGGCAGTGGTCAGTCTTAGACCAAGAAATGAGGTTTGTGGAAGAGGGTAGTGCTGTAAGGCCAAGAAATTTGGGGCTTTTTAGTAGGGCCTCTTGTGACAGGACAAGGGGTGATGCTTTCAGGCTAAAGGAGAGTCAATTTAGATTAGATATGAGAAGAAGATTTTGCAATGAGGGTGGGGAGGCCCTGTCACAGGTTGCCCAGAGAAGCTGTGGCTGCCCCATCCCTGGAAGTGTTCAAGGCTGGGTTGGATGGGGCTTGGAGCAACCTGGGATAGAGGAAGGTGTCACTGGCCATTGTAGGGAGATTGGACTAATTGAACTTCAAAAGTCCCTTCCAACCCAAACCATTCTATGGTTCTATGAAATATCCTCTGGTAGTGTGAGGAAGCAGAAGGTGCCTTGGATTTTTGGGGAAATCCTCCCTTACCTGTACATAAGCACAATGCATCCATGTCAATGTTGTGCTGCTCTGAGAACAGAAGACTTTTTTTGCCATATTGCTCTTTCACCATCCAGGCAACTGAAGGGGTGAAGAGTTTTCTCTAGAACCCCAGAAGGTCTTCCAAACCTGACCATCCAGCAGTTCACCTGGATTGCAGGGTGGCAGCCTGCAGTCAGAGACATCTCCAGTTGTTTCCTTGACCAGGTGCTCTTTGACCATCTCTTTCTCTCTCTCTGTCTTGACAGTTTGCAGGTCATCAACATGGGGAAAACTTGCTCTGGAGGGGTGGTACCTGCACCAAGGAAGGTGAACTAATGGTACAGGGGGAAAGGACCCCACTAGTGGGGTAGATAACACAGTCTAGATAACACAGGTGAACCATGGACCAACTTGCATGAACCAAGACACAATAGCACAAGAACATTGGAACCAGAGAGGAATATACTGGCCAACTGTCCCAGGACAAACCACCACACACCATCAGGAACAGAAAGAATCCAGCTCTTGTGTACAGTAAAAGAGCAATTCCTGTTTCTTTATATTTTTTGACCTGTTGTGCTCATGTGTCTGTGAGTTGACCCCAAAGGTCACAATACCTCAGCTGGCAGCTCTGCTCCAGGTGCCTGGGACTGTCCTTTGAGTTCAAGAGTTATTCAGCCTAGAGAAGAGAAGGCTCAGGGGAGACCTTAGCATCTTCCAGTACCTAAAGGGGCACTCTAGACCTTTGTCCAAAGTCCCTCTCCAGCTCTCTTGGAGCCCTTTTGGGCACCAGAAGGGGCTCCAAGATCTTCCCAGAGCCTTCTCATCTCCAGGTGAACACCCCCAGCTCTCCCAGCCTGGCTCCAGAGCAAAGGATCTCCAGCCCTTGGAGCATCTCCGTGGCCTCCTCTGGACCTGCTCCAACAGGTCCATGTCTTTCCTCTGCTGAGGACCCTGGAGCTGGATGCTGTTTATATCACTCACTTCATTCTTTTTATGTTGGAGGGAAAAAGAAGGGCTGTTCCTCTCTGTAGCTCGTGCACCAACAACTCACTGACCCCTCTTTTCTCGTGCTCACTAAAAGCAGTTTTGCATCATGCTTGTCCCTTGTCACAGCCCATCCCAGGCACCACTTTCTCATATCCCACACTCGTGTCGTGCCCAGGATGTGATCACCAACCACTTCCTGGCCAAGTTCCCCGTGCACTCGTGATTGTGACTTTCAGGCTGAGATTTTAGTTTCAAGCACAGGACTAAACAAGCCCTCAGCACAGTTTGGCCATCAGTACATTCCCAACAGCCTCTCCTGCAGTGAGGAGGTCTCAGACCTGGAATGATTCTGAAGGAACACCATGTCAGGTGTCCCTCCATGGCTCCCATCTGTGTTTTGGGCAGGATTACATCACAGGTTACAATAATCAGGATGGAAAATGGTAAGAACCTGGACTGAGGCTTTATCCATGCAGGTGTAAAAGAAAGGCAGCGTCCTGGAGCAGGGAAAAGATTTCCATGTGCCACAAATACAACCTGCTCCAAGGTGAGACCTTGGAAGTGATCATACACCCAAGGGATCATCAGAAGGTGGTGGTGTCAGCAGAAACTAGTCAGGAAACATGGTTGTTATGTTCTGCCACATTAAGATTTAACACCAGGACACCAGCACAGTGAACCTGAGGAAGGACACACCTGGGACATGGGCACAAATCCCTCTGTGTGATGTTTCAACCCAGCAGGATGGCAAGAGGTTGGTTCACGTCAAGTCATAGAAACACAGAATCACAGAATGGTTTGGGTTGGGAAGAACCTTAAAGATCATCTTTTTCCAACCCTCTGCCACGGGCAGGGACACCTTCCACTAGATCAGGTTGCTCAGAGCCCCATCCAGCCTGGCCTTGAAGACTTCCAGGACTGTCCCTGTCCCCAGGATTGTCCCTCTTAAGGGACAGCTTGCACAAGGCAGTGACTCCATCTCACCACAGTGGAAAACAGGGCCACTAACAGACTAATTAGCAGGCTTCACAACATCTAATTAACATGTAATTAACACAACAGCTAATTACCATCTTCCCACAGGGCTGTACTTGGAGTTTCCCAGCCAGGTATGACCCCGTGGGTGTGTGACAACCCCTGCACACGGAACTGCTGGAACAACCCCAGCTCCCACCTTGCTGTGAGGCTGAGACCTGTTTGTTAATAGGATGAGGAGGATATTTCCAGGCTGCTTTTGTTTCAGTAGCTTCCTCTCTGCTGAAGGAGAAGCCACGATCTCCATTTCCCTCCTACCCTCCATTATTCCTCGATATTCCTCTTCCAGGTTCTTTTCCTTATCTGCCGCCACCTTCCTGTTTTTCTTCCTCGCCCAGCACCCTCCAGCCTCCCTGGCTCCTGGACCATCAGCTCCTGTCGAAGTGCTTCCTCCTCCTCTGGCCAAGGTCCTCCCAGCGATAGCCCCGAGCATCCCAGGGGACCAAAGGCATCCCATGGGATCCCGCTGGGAGAGGGTGACAGCGCTGACCCCGCGCCAAAGGAAACAGCGCCGGGAGGAAACAGCGGCACTGGGCTCCCAGAATATCTCCACCAAGGGTTACCCCAGGGATGCAGAGATAAGCAGGAAAAGTCTCTTGGAAGGGGGGAAGGAGGAGGAGGAGGAGGTCAGGGCTGCTGGGCTGAGATGTTTGTGTGTCTTCTGGCACAAACACCAGTCTGGGCTTTCCCAGCAGGCGCCAGAGTCCTTTCTGGGGGGCAATTGTTTGTTCAGCCTCTGCTCACCTTGGGACGTGCAGCTCAGCACTGTGGTGAGGGAGATGCTCAAGGCCATGGGGAGACAGTGTTAGGAGAGCCAAGTCCTCACATAGCAACTCCCATGGGAGGGTCCCCTTTTTTTGTGGTGCTTGTTGCCTCAGGTGGGTGCCAATTCAAGGTAAGGACCTCGGTTAAATTCCTGCTGGAAACACTCAGGGCTATCCCTTGCCCCTTAAGGTGGGATCTACAGGCACCTGGTGGACTCATGGGCCCACAGTGACACAGTCCATCCCATGGGACAGCTACCTGCTCTGTGAGGACTACCACAGGTGATATCCACTGCACAACTCAGTGGGCCAGTCTCAGGAGCATGTGGCTCTTCCAAAGACCAGCACACAGTGTTTGTCNGAGCCAAGTCCTCACATAGCAACTCCCATGGGAGGGTCCCCTTTTTTTGTGGTGCTTGTTGCCTCAGGTGGGTGCCAATTCAAGGTAAGGACCTCGCTGTGCCTGGTGCTGGAAACACTCAGGGCTATCCCTTGCCCCTTAAGGTGGGATNAAATGCAGGGAGGCCCCTCTGGGAAGGCCCCATGATGTTTTATCAGCCCTCAAACTCTGAGGTCACCAGGGGGTGACCAGGTGCCTCAGAACAGTGGAGGCTGCAGCCAGAAGTCACCACCACCCCTCTTTCTCCATCCCAGAGACTCTCCATGCCAGGAACCTCCTGCAGCCAAGTGATGCCTTGGGAAGAGGAAAGATGCCTTGGCAGGCAAGGAACAGACCCTGGAAGAGGAATATTGAGGAATAATGGGGGGTAGGAGGGAAGTTGAGATCATGGTTTCTCCTACAGCACAGGCATAGCTAGAGATGACATTCTGTTCTATTCTATTCTGTTAAATTCCATTAAATTCCTTTCCATTCATATCATTCATAATTCTATGGCTGTGCTCAAGGGCTGTGTGTTGGGACATCTGCCACCCTTCCCCTGCCATGCAATGGTCACCTCATGACTAAAGATGACCCATTTCGATCTAGCTGACTTGTTACCTCATCAGCTGGGGAAAAAAAAAACCCATCTGCCAACTTCCCCTCCAAACCTCAAGACTTCTCCAAATTCCCAGAACAGCATAACTTTACACTTAGGTCTCAGTTTAAACACAGGCACGTGACTCTGTTGCAATGAGCACGAAGCACGATCGCTGTCTCAGAGCCAGCTCCATCCGCCCTTCCCAAGCCAATCCCGCTGCCTTCCTCCTGCTATATTTATCGGAACGATTTAGCTGGTTGGAAAGTGCTTGGGGAGGCAGCGGGGGTGGAGCGACCTTGATGTTCAGCCATGGGAGAAAACCTGCAGCCGCCTCCAGCCGCTGCAAGATGCTCTCACATCGCCCGCGGGGTAATTCCAGTGTAAAGCTGGGAGGCTTTTGTTGAATTCCTCATGCTCTACAGGTAATTTGTAAGTCTTTAGCACCCTTGTGCCTGGCCAGTTGGGCTCCTTCTTGTAAGGGAGACCTGCCTGCCTCCCAAACCTTTAGAATCCTCACACCCAACCGGAGATAAAGCAGGATGAACCGGTGCCACTTTTCTTCTGAGCAGGAGATGGTTCAAATCAATTTGTCCTCACATTGTCCCTCTGAACCACAGGGATAGTCAGCCCGAACTGGGAATTCTTACTGATACAAGAGATATCAATGCATTTAAGTACCTAAAAAACGTTCTGACACCTCCACAGTCTCCTGTGGCAGTGAGACCAGAGGAGAATAACACATGAAACCTTTCCCAAACCCCCACAGCGAGACAGGACAATGTGCAGCTGTCTTTTACTCCTTGAGTTTTCCATCCCTTGGGAAGATCTGTTCCCAGGTGGAAGCCCTGCTTGTGCCAGCCAGGAGGCACTCCCTCAATCCCTGCAGATGCAGATGTGAACGAGTTGTGCAAGGGATTCCTGCCACACACCACAGCACCTGGACTGATACTGGGCAGCCAGGCTGGCAGCAACAGAGGATCAAGCACTTGGATATGAAGGTTTTATGGTGCTCAGCTTTCTGTTCATTCCTGGAGCACACACCCCTGGCATTTCAGTCTCTGATGTGGTTTTTTTTCCTTCTATGCTGGGATGCAGCAGGACTCTGCAGTTGTTTTACTGAGCTGCCAGCAGACTCTTGAAATGTTTCCACTGGTTTCCATGAGGGCCAGTACTTGCTAAATCACAGAATCATGGAATGGTTTGGGTTGGAAGGGATCTTAAAGTTCATCTCATTCCAGCCCTCTGCCATGGGCAGGGACACCTTGCACTATCCGAGGTTGCTCCAACTCCTTCAAACCTGGCCTCGGACACTTCCTGGGATGGGACAGCCACAGCTTCTCTGGGCAACCTGTGCCAGGACCTCACCACCCTCCCAGCCAAGAATTTCTTCCCAATATCCCATCTAACCCTGTCCTTTGGCAGTGGAAAGCCATTCCCCCTTGGCCTGTCCCTCGAGGCCTTTGTCCAAAGTCACTCTCCAGCTCTCTTGGAGCCCTTCTCGGCACTGAACCTTCTCTTCTCCAGGTGANAGGGGCTCTAAAATATCCCCAGAGCCTTCTCTTCTCCAGGTGAAAACCCCCAGCTCTCCCAGTCTGTCTCCAGAGCAGAGGGGTTCCAGCCCTCAGAGCATCTTTGTGGCCTCCTCTGGCCTTGCTCCAACAGGTCAATGTCCTGTTCTGGGGGCCCCCCAGCTGGATTCAGTGCTCCAGGTATGACCCCACTAAATGTTGTTCCCAGCCTGAGCATCTGACAAATGTGTCCTTGGGCTGGGACATGATTCTATCCCTGCAGACACAGATAAGGATGCTGCAGCTCCAGTATCTCATCACCTCCTGCTTTTTCTCACCTCGGATATGGATCTGGCTTTGTTTCATTTAGGGAGGGGAAGAAGGACCACCCAAGATGCTCTGTGGTTACAGAGGATTATGACCATACCTGGAGAGGGTCAGGGCTGAAGGTGAAGGTTTCATCTCTCCCCACTCCCTTGGAGGGGATGCTGCAGTGAGAGACTTTCCCCCATAAGACCTTAAAATGAGATGGGATGAGACAGCCCAGCTCCCTTGAGGGATTCAGGATGGCAATTCCCAAACAGATATGTGATGAACTGATGGAAATCATCCTCTGGGAATGAGACCCCTTCGAGGTGATCGGGCCAGGGGCAGATCTCACCATTCCCTGGGAAGCCACAGCAGGAGCTGCTCCACTCCAAATCTTTCTGCCTGGCCAAGGAACTACGCTCCACACATCCCTTTGTAAAGCCTTCCCAGACCACGAGGTGGCATCAAAAACCAGTGCAGCCTGAAGCAGACAGGTTTTTTCCCCCTGCTCTGGCCTCACCCAGCAAAACCAGAGTTTCTGAGGTTCACCCCTCTGGAATGGACAACGCAGAGTGTCCCTCCTTGCAGGGAACAAACCCCCCCCGATGGCTTCCTTGTCTTGCACATTTTTTCTAAGTAAATTAAACCAAAATTGAATGTGCTTCCAGTTTCTCCACATCCCAAACAGATCCAGGGCCCTGTGTCACCCATCCCTTGCTGCTGACCCTCAGAAAACTCTCCCAGCACTTTGCCCTTCCTGCCCCAGCTCCTTTTGAATGACCCCGATTTCCAGTCCCACCGGTTCTCCTCCTATTTCCATTTCCCCCCTGAGGCTCATGTTTAAACAAAGCAAAGAACAGGGAAAAACAGGGTTTCCAAGAGAAAATGGGTCCTTAGTAGCATGTGATGGGCTCTCACACGTCACTGAGCTCCTGGCATGGCGCCTGATGAGATAACCTTTCACTGGAGCACAAAAACCACCCTTTTCTGAAGAATCCTGGGAGGTTTCCCATCCTGCTAGGAGTCAGTAGCACTTCTGGCTTTGCAAAGTCATTGCAGCAGAGCTCTCCATGAGCCAAGACTGTGGCTTTCTTCATGTGGACTCACCATGGGATGGAGCTTTCATGCCTCAGTTTCCCTTCTGCCAAGCAGACACTGTAAATGGCTCTGCAGAGAAACTGGTCTCTCCCTGAACCCAAATTCTGCACGTCCAAGACACAATCTCCATCCCTAGATCACCTTCCAAAGCCAATCACAACACAGAACAAATATTTTGGCCCTAAGAACACCCCCTGCTCATTGTGTGGTTCATGCTGTGAGCAGGAGAGAGCAAGAGTCTGGGGATATCTTTGAATAGACAAAGGCAATCACAGCCCCATTCCGTGGCCAGACACTTTGGAAAAGCCTCTTCCCAACCTTGTATCATGAGGGAAGACTCAGGGGAGTGTAGGAGGAAGCCCCATGAACCAAGAGACCAGTTGCCCACCGTGCTCAAGCTCTTGTCTTGGCCATGGCCAATCTCTGAGCCTGCAGAGAAAGGCAAAGTTGTTAAATGCTCCCCCAGCAATCTGTGCCCAGAGCTCTCCCTGTAAAGCCAGGATGTCAAAGTTGCTCTGGATGGAAGGTACTGACATGTTTTTCCTGAAGAAGAGCAAAGGACACAGAAGGAGGGGGGGGGGTTGCCTTCCCTCTGTACAGAACCCACAGAAAAATGCTCAGGATGCAAATTTTCGTGTGTCAGTGTCCCTGCTCCTCTCTCACTTCTTCTTTTCAGCGGATTTCCTCCCTCAAGGTCAGCTGAAGGTTTCTTTTTGAGGCACCAGAGCTGTCCTCAACCTTAGATGTCCCCATTTTACACGAAGCTGTCATCTGACCACAGAGGGGCACAGAGGGGAAGCCATCTCCCACTTTCTGTCACAGGATAGATGGACACAGATTGGAGCCTTGAAAGCACAAGCTCAGCAAGTGATCAGGTGCCTGGGGAGAGCAGCTGAGTTCTGAGCACTTCCCACCACTCTGGAATTTCCTGGAGGTTGGGGCACAGTAGGAGCAAGGCCAAAACAGAAAATGAGACCACAGCATCTGCCTCAAAGTGTCTGAACCTGCCTGACCCATCTGAACACGAGCCAGAGGGTGCCCAGATGGGCAAAAAGGCCAATGGCACCTGGATTGTATCAGGCCTGGTGTATCACAGCCCCAGGGCAGTGCCTGTCCCTGTGCTGGCACTGCTGGGACACCTCCAGTGCTGAGGGCAGCTCTGGGCCCCTCAGACAAGAGAGACACTGAGGGGCTGGAGCGTGTCCAGGGAAGGGAACAGAGCTGGGGAAGGGGCTGGAGCAGCAGGAGTGGCTGAGGGAGCTGGGGGGGCTCAGCCTGGAGAAAAGGAGGCTCAGGGGGAACCTTCTGGCTCTCTGTGACTCCCTGACAGGAGAGGGGAGCCAGGAGGGGTCAAGGCTCTGCTCCCAGGGAACAAGGGACAGGACAAGAGGAAACAGCCTCAAGTTGTGCCATAGGAGGTTTAAGTTGGATACTGGGAACATTTTCTTCATGGAAAGGGTTGTCCAGCCCTGGTACAGCTGCCCAGGGCAGTGGTGGAGTCTCCACCCCTGGAGGGATTTCAAAGCCATGTGGATGTGGCACTTGGGGACATGAGTTAGTGGTGGCCTTGGCAGTGCTGGGGAATGGTTGGACTTGACGATCTTAGAAGACTTTTCCAATGTAAATGACTCTATCCTCATATGGAAAGCACGTGGAAAAGGTGCCCTGGAGTTTAAGTGTTTTCCAAGAGGAACATCTTGAACTACCTGGGTCCAGAGCAGCTGCCCCAACCACTCCCACATTGATGGGGAGACAGCACTGGGGTGCTGCTCCAGCCCAAACAGCTGACAAAGATGCCCCCTTTGCCAAGGGACAGAGTAGATGGAAGAGGTTCCCAGAGATACAAAAATCTGTCAGGATCATGGACAAAAAAATCAGTTTTGGGCTGATAAACACACAGTTCCAGCTCTGGCTCCAGGCGTAGCACAGCCAAAAATTGGTGGGGAGAGATGTCTAGGCACACTGAAGAGCCAAGCAGTGACTTTTGAGAGGCTGCAAAAGTCTGTCTCAAGGCAGACGTAGGATGAGTTTTGCTCTCAGCCTCTCTGACCTGGCAGACATGAATAAAGGCATTTCCACCTTTGGGTGAGAGCACTTGGGCACCTCCTTGGGCACAGCTGATCCTGTTTGCTTAACAGCTGAAGTGGGGAGACAGCCCAGGGAGACGTGATGGATGGAGCAAGGGAACCAAGGAGAGCTTGTCAACAGAAAATAGAGAAAACACTATTAATGTTTAATTCAGACAAGGATTTTGCCTTATGTTGGTGCTAAGGATCAATTTTGTCACCGTTCAAAGGGAGATAAACTTCACAGGAGCAAATGATATCCCCGTCGCTGCCTCCCCCCACCCAGCCGGGGCCAGCAGGCTCTGCCCTCATTGTCTGGCTGCTCAGCCAGACCTGGATTCGATTCGTCCCAGCGAGAAGAAGCTTTTTGCTTATGTCATGTATTCCTGAGTCACCTCCCGGGGAAGTCACACGCTTCCTCGTGAGCAGCTGGGCTGGGTTGCGTAACCGGAGTTCCCTGTTTGCACGGATTTGCAGGGAGCCAGAGTTCCCTGTTTGCACAGATTTGCAGGGAGCCAGAGTTCCCTGTTTGCACGGATTTGCAAGGAGCAGAGGGGAGGATGGTGCAGGATCCTCCAGATCTACAAGGGGTTTTCAGCATCAGCAGCAAAAGGCTAAAGGGTTGCCCAGGAGGTGTAGGACACCAAGATGCACCACTCCCCACCCCAGTTTCCACTGCCTTGCTGCATGGATGGAAATTCAGGCAGGGGGTTGGATTTTGCTCTGCTGATACTTTTCCTTATCTCTCATCCACACCAGGAGCACTGAGCCCCCACCAGGCAGGGCAGCCTGGCCACCCTCTTGCTCAATACAGACAGCAAAGCTAATTTTCTGTCTGGACATTAAAATCTGGCCAACAAACCCTCAGCTTCCACCAGACAAGGCTAAATCCAGTAGAATTAGCCAATAGCCAGCCCAAGGCATATCGTGGTGAACTTTTTAAAGCCACGTGCTCCAGCAGTGACTCTGGCAGACACTGAATGCTTGGAGAGTGAGGATTTGAAGTCAGGATATCCCGGCTCCCATGGAGAGGTGAGGATTACATCAGTGTCCAAGCCTTCCAGTGAGGATTTGTCAGGCAGGGTTATGGCTTTATAAAATCCTGTTTACCAGTTGCCCTGGGACAGTGGTTTGCTCTGGCAGCTGGTGCAACTTTGTAATAACCATTATTACCCCCATCAAGACCTCACAGACATTCTGCCACTTCCAGGGTGTCCAAGTCAGCTGCAGAATCATGTCCTAGAAATCTTAGGGTCATAGAAAGATTGAGCTGAAAGGGACCTTTAAGCTCATCTCATTCCAACTCCCATGGGCAGGGACACCTTCCACTGTCCCAGGTTGCTGCAAGACCTGTCCAACCTGGCCTTGAACACTTCCAGGGATGATGCTCAAAGAGGGACAAAAAGCCAAGAAAAAAAAGATTCTTGGGAGAGAATTATTACAGAGCTGCTTTGGTAGTAAAATTATAGTGTTTAAAAGTGGCTGAAAAGGGTGAATTTGGAAATACCTGGGTTGATACTCCCTAAAGGAGGTCTGGCAGCCCAACTGGACAGGCTTTGGGTTCAGGGAGGAGCACATTTCACTCATACCCTAAGCCAAACCAAGCTATTTGGTTATTAAATAAATCTGCATTTCATACCTTTGTTGTAAGCAATGCTGATTTTAAACCCTTAAAATGCAAAAAATCAGACCTGCATTAATTAAAGCTTTTTGTGTGTGTGGTGGGAGATGAAGATACACAGGGGTTTTTTTCTTAAAACTTAAAGGTGTTGGCCCTGCAGCAACTTCATTAAGAACTATTTGCTGCTCAGTGTTGAAGCAGGGACACCATGATTCAATCAGCAGTGATTTAACAAGCGATAAGAGAAGTTTGCCCAAGGCCTCCTGACCTATTTCCTTATCTGATTCCTGTAGTGGTGGATTTTGCTCCAAAGGCTCAAGCTTGCCAAAGCCTCTCCAAACACCATTTGATGCACTAACAAAAAGGAAAAAAGGGGGTTGTTTCATGCCTGGTTTGGACACACAAGGGATTTACAGGCTCCTGGGAAAGACTCCAATGGGGAAACTTTCTGGCTGCATTCAGCATCCTATATAAAACCAAGTTATTACAGAAACACAGAATGGTTTGGGTGATAAGGACCTTAAAGATCATCCATTCCCACCCTCCTGCCATGGGCAGGGACACCTTCCACCATCCCAGGTTGTTCCAAGCCACGTCCAGCCTGGCCTTGAACACTTCCAGAGATGGGGCAGCCACAGCTTCTCTGGGCAACCTGTGCCAGGGCCTCACCAGCCTCCCATGGAAGATTTCCTTCCCCAATATCCCATCTCTCCCTTCCCACTGCCAGTGTGATGCCTTGTGCTGTCCTTCCAGGCCCTTGTCCAAAGTCCCTCTCCAGCTCTCCTGGAACCCCTTCAGGCTCTGGAAGGGGCTCTAAGATCTCCCTGGATCCTTCTCTTCTCCAGGTGAACACCCCCAGCTCTCCCAGCCTGGCTCCAGAGCAGAGGGGCTCCAGCCCTTGGAGCATCTTATCTCAAAAAATTATCAACTTATCTCAAAAACTGATGTGTTTTCGGCTCAAACCAACTGAAAAAGACACAGCAATTTTGACACTTCCCCAGAGAGGGCAAAAAGTCAGCAGTCTGTGAAAAGTTTTAGTTCATACTTTCATTTCTTGAGAAAGACACAAAATACTTGCAGGAAAACAGGTGGCTGCTCTCTCCTTAAGAAACCATGGAGGGCACCAGCATAACCCCAGGGATGTGCTCCAATATGATCCATAATAAGGCAAATTAAAGGTGTTTTATAGGGTTGCACAGGTTTTAAATTGCTATTATGTAAATTGTGGGCAAAAACCTAGTTGGAAATAAGGAGGTTTTGGGAATAAAGAGGGAAGTGCAGCAAGTTACTGGGAGAAATAAGTGTTACTTATGTCCTGACTCCAGCTCCCACTCACCCCACACTGTGCTCACATGACTGGATGCACCAAGAACTTCAGAGCCAGATTGTACAAAGGGCAGGACAAAAAAACAGCTTCTTTTTCCTGTGTTTTATGTCAACAAAACCTCACAGACAACATGGGAAACTGAAATCAAGCTTTACAAGGAGAGCAAAGAAAGCCTGTGGAGTCAGAGGGAGGTTTGGCAGGTTACAAGTGACTTATTTACTTTCTTTATTTTTAATTGTTTTAATTGCTGAAGCATAAGTAAAAATGCAGTGAAGAGATGGTTAAAAATTACATGCAAAGGCAGGCAATGGTCCCAGGGCCTTTGCATACAGAGTATTGAAAAATAAAAACACCTTAAACTCAGCAAAAACCCTTCCAAGTTTTTTCATAAATACTGTGGGGTGCAGTTAAGTGGATTAAATGTTATTTTTTCTTACTTTTTTCATCACTTCACTAGGAAACCTTCATAACCAAAATCAATCTTTAATTCTTTCAATGTCTGCAATAAGTCCCACGTGGTTCCCTTGGCCAAGTGTTGATTTTCCACACTGGCTGCTGGGTGTCAGACTTTTGATCACTGATTAATTATTTTCTATTATTGGCCAAATGGCCTTTGCATTTCTAAGGGTGGGGAGTGTATTTTATTCCCACCTCCTCGCAGAGAGGGGTGAGAAGGGAATAAAAAAAGGGATGGCTTTTATCATTAAAGAGAAGCTTTGGCACCCTTGTGGTTTAGAACAGGGCTTGAAAGTGGCTCCTGACACGACTTTTTTCTGTTGTTCATACTTCTGACAAACAGCAAAAATGGGGGGAAAAGTCAGTCAGCAAAGTAACACAGTAAAATCTTGCTGTGTTTCCAGATGTAAACTTCAAAGGATGCTGGAAGGATGGAGGTGGGATGGGCAGGGAAAGTTAGATGGTGTGGAGGCAGGCTGAGGGCAGGCTGGAGAAGGGAAGCAGGAGGAATGGAGACAGGCTGGAGAAGGGAAGCAGGCAGGATCACAGCATCATGGAATGGTTTGGGTTGGAAGGGACCTTAAAGCTCATCTCATTCCAGCCCCTGCCATGGGCAGGGACACCTTCCACTAGCCCAGGTTGCTCCAAGCCCTGTCCAGCCTGGCCTTGGACACTTCCAGGGATGGGGCAGCCACAGCTTCCCTGGGCAACCTGCATGACATGGGTGGTGTTCAGGAGGGATGGAGCTGGAATGCAGGTGGGATGAAGGCAGGATGGCAGAGAGAAGCAGGTGAGATGCAGCTGGGATTTAGGAAGGATGCAGACAGGTTGGAGGAGGAAAACTAGATGGGATGGAGGGTGGCTGGAGGAGAGAAACAGGCAGGAAAGATGCAGGCAGGATGGAGACGGGATGCAGGTGGGATGGAGGCAGGATGGAGATGGAAGAACAGAAAGTTGGAT
This sequence comes from Pachyramphus minor, assembly GCA_013397135.1. Lineage (NCBI taxonomy): Eukaryota > Metazoa > Chordata > Aves > Passeriformes > Tyrannidae > Pachyramphus > Pachyramphus minor. The sequence continues at coordinate 58,184 of VYXB01006755.1, forward strand.
ACAGCTGGGATTGAAGAACTATGCAGTCAGGCTGGTGGAGGAAAACTAGATGGGATGGAGACAGTTGGATGTCAGATGGGATGGATCAGGGGAGCCCTTCCAAGACGTGTGAGATTGAAAAGGGATGAAAGTGGAATGCAGGTGGGACTGGGGAGGGATGCAGGCAGGTTGAAGAGGAAGACTAGATGGGATTGGGGCCAGCAGGAGGTCAGAAACAGGCAGGATGGAGATGGAATGGAGGTGGGAGGGCGGGATTGAGGAAGGATGTGGGAAGGTTGGAGGTAGGAAAACTAATGGAGATGGAGGCCAGCAGGTAGAGGGAAGCAGGCAGGAGTAGATGGAGGCAGGATGCAGACAGGATGGCAGAGGGTGGGATGCAGATTGGATTGAGTAACATCACAGGCAGGCTGGAGGAGGGATGCAGGCAGATTGGAAGAGGAAAACTAGATGGGATGGAGGCTGGCAGGAGGCCAGAAACAGGCAGGAGTAGGGATGCAGGCACGATGGAAATGGGATGCAGGTGGGATTGAGGAGGGATGCAGGCAGGCTGGAGGTAGAAAAAATAATTGGGATGGAGGCCAGCAGGAGGGAAGCAGCCAGGAGAAGAGAAGAAGGCAGAAGAAGGGAAGCAGGCAGGAGGAGGGATGCAGGCAGGATCAGGGAAGCAGGCAGGCAGCAGGGGCGGGCAGGAGGCGGGCAGGC
>VYXB01006755.1:59534-70584 GCA_013397135.1 Pachyramphus minor
TTTTTTTGGGGGGGATTGTTGTCCGTGGCTGGCGCGGGAGGGGGGATGCGGTTGCGGGATGCGGGAAGGGGTTCGCGCTGCCGCTCGGGGGTGCGGATTGTTGCAGGAAAAACGCTGTGAACCGTCAGAAATCAGCAGACCTTCAGTAAGGGTCGTGGGAAGGGAGAGGAAACGTCGTTTTTGTAATAAAGGCAGGATAAACATCCCAGCCCTGCTCGTCAGCTGACGGTCGGTTTGGCACCCTGGGAGCATCCCGTGATCACAGCCCAGCCTGGGTCTGGACCAGGACCGTGGCTTGGGAATAGCGTTGGAGAAGCTGCCATGCGACACCCTGGGCTGGAAGAAGTCTCTTATTCCTGTATCCCAGTCCCAGGGATGCTCTGCAGGCGTGAGACAGCAAAGATCGCTTCCTTCGGGCATTCCCCTCCTGGTCGCGGCTGAAGGGAAGGGATTTCCATAGCACGGGGTGTCTGAGGTCTTGTGCAAGACTCTGGTTTGGGGATTGGGCTGCAAGAATAGGAAAAAAAAATCAGTGCAGCTTTATTTGTGGGGAATCTTGTGCTTTCTGTGCATGGAAGCTGTAGAGGTGAGCACTGCGGCTTGTGTCAGGATGGATTTATTTTGCCAGATACTGAACAACCTGGTCTAGTAGGAATTAGATGATCTTTAGGGTCCCTTCCAAGACAGACCTTTCTAGGATTTTGTTATCTAACCTGTGCTTGTGATCTGGCTTTGCTAGAAAGGAGTAAGTGTGGGAAAGAGTGGCTCACGTTGTTTTATCTTGAGGAAAAAAGAATTCAAGCAGTGAGAGCTGTAATGAAGTCACCAGGCCACGGGTTTGGTGCTGCCAAGCTCACCTGGTGGCACAGCAAGCTGAGCTGGATCGTATCCTTAATGGGTTTGCTTTGTTGTGGCTTGGAGTCACAGACTAACCCTGGCAAACAGGACAAAGGACAAAGCCTGGTCTGGGCAAAGGGCTGGTGCTGAGGAGGACACATGACTTGGGCGTTGCTGAGCACCCCCCTCGCCCTGGAGGGGCATCACTGGTCCTGCAGGGTCAGGGGATGTTTTAGAATTGAGGGTGGGACAGCTTTTATCTTCCTCAGACCCTCGGAGAAGGGTGTGTGAGTGCCTCTGTCTGTGCCTGGAGGGGTTTGGCCCAGACAGTGGAGGAGCTGAGATGCTTCAGGGCTGTGACTTATCTCGTGGTCTGACCTGCCTCAGCTGAGTCATGTGAGCTGGGCTTGGAACAGCCTGTTTTGGGGTTGGGTTGTTGTTTTCCTAATGCAAGTTAAACTGTAATTGTAAGGCTTTGATTTTTGGGGTGGTTTGGTGAATGCCCTTGTGGTGTGACTCTGCAGCAGCGAAGGCATTTGCTGCTGTGGGCACCGTGCACCTCCCTTGGATGCTTAGAGGAGGGGGCTGTGGGACCCTGCTGATGTCTGGAACAACAAGGTTTAAATAGCTGGAGCTCTGTCCCTGGGAAAGTCGGCAGGGAACTGCCCCTGGCTCCCAGATCTGGTTGAAGGGGATGGAGAAGGCACCTGGGTGGTGTCTCCTCCTTCCCTCCTCCTCTGCGACAGCACAGAAGGGTGTGGGTGGATTCTGCAGCACCAGCAGAGCCATCTCCCTTTAGATACTCTCCTCCCTCACAGGCTGCAGCTGCTCTGAGCAGGTCCTGTCAGAGAGCCTTCAGCCTCAGTGCATCCTCCTCGCTGGGGGGACTGAGAGCTGCACTCAGGGGCCTAAATTTCCTCTTTTTAAGCAGCCAGCTGGCTGAATTGTGAAATTGTGATTGTCCTGCCCAGGGTCAGGTGTGCTGCTGGGTAGTTATTTCTTGCTTGTTCTTCAATAAACTGCATTAGCAGTTTTGAATCCCAAAGCAGGGAGGTTCTCTGCTCCCAGGGCTGCAGCCTAAGGGGAGGTGAAGCAGCTTGGATGGCTCTTTGTAAGCCCCAAACATCCTCCTGCCACCTGGAGAGCTTTCTAGGGTGAAGCTGCCGTGTCCTAAGAAGTCCAGCAGCCTTATTTTCCTTTTCAAGCTAATGAGCTGTGGTGGGATGTGACCTGTGAAAACAGCCTTAGCCAGGGTTATCCCAAAGCTGCGAGGCACCTCCCGAGCCGTGGGAGGGTTGCAAAGGAAAGGGATCTCCTGGGTTCGCTGGAGGAACTCCCCTGACCTGTTCACTGTGCATGAAGAGGAGCAGATATCTGTGGGGTGCAGCAGCTGTTACACAATTTTGGATTTGGTGGTATTTGAAACAGCCGTGGGGTTTTAGTGGGAGGAGGTGTGTGCGGAGGAGATAGAGGTGGTGGGGGAAGCACGTGCCTGATAACGCTGCCACAGGAAGCTCTTGCAGCTCGGATCAGCTGGGAAAAGGGGGGAGTGATGGTGGAAACCAGAAGACTTTTCTTGCTGCAGCCTCTCCGGGGTCGTTGTGGCTCCGGCCGCGCGTGACCCGCTGTCGGTGGGAATCAGGAATCCACCCTGCCAGTCCCGTGCCTGTGTGCCCTATTTATAGATCTGCTGTGCACAGGGCGCTGGCTGAAGCTGGGGAGGAGGAGGAGGAGGAGGAGGGAGGGGTTAGGGAGGAAGAAATCCCGCGAGATTGAGGATTTCCCCTTCCCTTTCCAGCCAGATGCTGGGATATTCCGTGCCAGCCAGCTGGGAGTATCAGCTCCCCCTTGAATCTTCATGGCCATAGGAGACCTCCTAGAATAATGTAGAAGGGTGTGGGTTGAAAGGAAGGTTTAAAGGTCATTTAGTCCAACCCCTCTGCAATAAGCAGGGACATCTTTAATTATAAATCATGTTGCTCAGAGCCCCATCCAACCTGACCTTAAATGTTTCCAGGGATGGGGCAACCACAGCTTCTCTGGGCAGCCTGTGCCAGGGCCTCACTGGGAACCACTTCTCCCTAATACCCCATCTAACCCTGCCCTCTGTCAGTTTGAAGCCATTCCCCCTTGTCCTGTCCCTCCAGGCCCTTGCCCAAAGTCCCTCTCCAGCTCTCTTGGAGCCTCTTTAGGCACTGGAAAGGGCTCTCATGTCTCCCCAGAGTGTTCTCATGCCCCACAGGGAGGCTCCGTGCCCAGGGGAGACTTGGCACGAGGTTTGTTTGCCGAAGCAAGGGGCTGGCTCCCAGCTCTTGGGTTTGCTGGCTTTGCTGGCCGTGGGCCATGTTGTGGGGCAGATGCAAAGCAGCAGAGCTGAACAGTGAGGAGAAACTGCAGGGATCTATTTTCACTTTGGTTTCAGGAGGGGAAACTGCGGGGATCTATTTTCAGTTTGGTTTCGGGTTGCCTGGAGTGTGGTCTGGTAACCTGAGGGCGTGAGATCTCCCTTGTCTGTCCCTCAAAAGCTGGGTGTGAGCAGCCTATCGGTTCCTTGCAGGGTGGGTTTCAGCCTGTCAGCAAATTTACAAGCATCTGGCTGAAAAGAAAAGTGTCTCTCATGTGGCTTCTGGCCTTGAAAATACCTCCTTCCTGTGCTACTGAAAAAACAAAGCCGACTGCAGGAAGTACAGAGGTTTTTGGGGGTTGGATTTTTTTTTGTGTGCGTGTATATTTTTTTTTTTAAATATTTTTCATTAAAAAAGTGCTTCAGCTCTGGCTGGTCACCTGCAAGCTTATTGTGGCCATGGTGAAGGAGCAAAAGGCAAAAACCACAGTAGTCTTAAAAATGTGTATTTATTTCTCTGGGTGTAACCTCCTTCCTGCTGCGTAAGCAGTGGGGCACGGAGGGGACATGGGGAATGCCAGCGAGTCCCTTGCCTGCAGAAACCTCTAAGCAAGCAAATATGCATGAAACTGCTGTAAATATGCATGAAACCACTTCAAAGAGGTGAGATTTAGGGGTTGGAGGACCCCTGTGCTCCTGAAACCCAGCTATTTTTTTTGTGCTGAGCATCCTGCTGAAAGCACAAAGAAGGGGGGGAAGAAGTAAATAAACAGTGGAAGTAGGAGGGGGAAAGGAAAAAAAGCCCCTTTATACAGTGAGCTGCAGCTTCCTGGGCTTGTTGCTGGCAGAAAGTAGGACACTCCTGCTGGGTTTTCTTCTCTGGAAAGGCTAAACTTGGCTGTGAGTGGGTGGAAGCAGCCGGCATGGAGATGTGTGTGATCTGCCATCCCCATGCCCTGCTCATCCAGCTCTGCCATCGTGGGGCTGGAGAGCTGCTGGCAGGAGCTGCGTGTCCGGTTTAAGCCCAGGCTTGCAAAGGTGATTACACATCCAGCTCGCTGGGATGAGCAGGAATTAAAGCCTGAGTGTCTCTGCTGGTGGAGCATCCGAGGTCTTGGGTTGCTCACCAGGCTCAGAGCTTGCCTGGGGTGGGTGTGGGGATTGGTGGGAGGGAGCTGGGAGGGTTTGGAGGAGGAAGAGGAGGGTGCCCTGGTGTGTTTGTAGAGATAGAGGAGCTTGTGGCTTGGTGATATGTTGGAGTCAGGCATGAGGACGTGGAACAAGCTGCTGGTGTTGGGGTTAAATTGGTGTTGGGCATTTGGATGTGAATTATATTAAGGGAGGCAGGAGAGCAGAGAAACCACCGAGCCCTGGAGCGTCTTTGGGTGGGTGGTGTTTGGGCTCCTGCAGGGGAGGCTGTGGTCCATTCTTTCATGCTCCTGGATTTCCTCTGCATCTCTGTTCCCCAAATTGGGGCTTTCCTGGTGCCCTGCACCTCCCTGTTGAAAAGCCCCAGTGGGAGGGGGAGCAGGGGGGCAGCAGCCACAGGCACCTCCAGTGCATGTGGGGCCCCCTCTGGATGGGCAGGGGGTCACAACCTGGGGGCTGTGACCCCCATCAGGGTCCCCTCTGGATGGGCAGGGGGTCACAACCTGGGGGCTGTGACCCCCATCAGGGTCCCCAGAGAAACGGGATGGCCAAACTGAGGCTGTAAAGTCCAAAAAGCCCAAATTTGGAGCAGTATCTTTTCAGGAAGAGCACTGCAGTAGGGCCAGGAGTCAGCAAGTCCCTAGGGCTGCAGCCCTGTCTGTGGTTTGCTGTAGAGGTGGGATGTCATTTACTCCTTCTCCTAGTCCTTATTCTCCACTTTTGTGGAAGTAAACATAGGTTTTAATACCCTCCAAATCCCTTGGATCTGCTTCAAAAAGTATTTTCCTGCTGCTGCTAATCCTACAGTGGTCAACAAGCAGGGTTGCCTTGTCTGATTTCTCCTGAGCTGTAGGAGGGAAGTTATTTCTCTGCTCCTGTGTCTCTCCTGACTTTTGGGGTAGTTTGGGATAGAAAGGGGCCTGGTGCAGCCACATGTTTTATCCTCCCACATGTTGCTGTGATGGTCCTTTGGTGTTGCTTGTGGTCTGAGCCTACCTTGGGAGGTTTGCAATGATGCTCCAATCTGGCTGCAGGTGGAGTGTCCCATTCTGTGGCCAAGATGTGGCCGTCTGTGTCCATCCTGTGTGTCCTGGTGGCCTTCGCCAACGCTCGCAGCATTCCTTACTTCCCTCCCCTCTCCAGTGACTTGGTCAACCACATAAACAAGCTCAACACCACCTGGAAGGTGAGTACTGGGTTGATTTTTGGGATTTTTGGGGGGGATATACGTTGGTAATACATTGTCTCTTTGTGGGATTCGGTGGCTGAGCTTTGGGAGTCTCACCACAGTGGTGACATCAAACCAGCCTTGGTTCCAGTTGATTTTCCTGGAGTAACTGGAGCTTCTCCTCTTTGGAGCAGAGCACTGATGAGTTTGTGGAATAGGAGCAATGTAAGAGGAGGAAATTCTGGAGGAGGCTGGAAACAAGCAGCAGGTGTCCAGCTCTGTTGGTGACCTGCCCAAACCTTCCTTGGCCAGTTTGCTGTGAGAGGAGCCTCGAGATGGACCTTTGTGGTCCTGATGGGCTGATCCTGGAAGGGGCTGTGTTCTGTGTCTCTGGGTAGTTGGCTCTTGACCCCTGGGCTTTACAGCAAGTGTCAGACTCTGGTTGGGATTCAGGGAGCTCTGGAGCCCCAGGCTGGTCCCAGCAATGTGCTTGGTGGCTCTGAAGAGTTGTGTCCCATTTCTGTGTGTCTCTTCCCAGGCAGGGCACAACTTCCACAATGCTGACATGAGCTATGTGAAGAAGCTCTGTGGCACCTTCCTGGGTGGGCCCAAGCTCCCTGAGAGGTGAGTGCTGGGAGAAGAAGGTGAAGCTCCTGCCAAAGCTTATGTGGATCCTCCAGATGTGTCTGGAGTGGGTGAGGGACCCTCCTGGCAGACTGTGAGCAGTGTTCCCATGGGTGCAGCCCAGTGGACATCATGCATGGAATTAAGCATGGAGCTTGTGTGAGGGCAATATGTGTCCTATGTCCTGCCAGATACTTGGCCAGTTGTGTAACTTGAAAATTAACACACTGGAGGAGCTGCTGACCTGGTCTGAGGACATCAGAAGCACTTATGCTCCTTCAGTCAGCAAACAAGAGCCCTCATCCTCCAGGTCACCTTCAGAGGAGGCTGAAGAGTCCAGAGCAACCAGTCCTGTTACACTGGTGCTCTTGTGACAGGACTTCCCTCTTCTCACTCGCAGGGTGGACTTTGCTGCAGACATGGAGCTACCTGATAACTTCGACTCACGGGCACAGTGGCCCAACTGTCCCACCATCAGTGAGATAAGAGACCAGGGCTCCTGTGGCTCCTGCTGGGTAAGAACATGGGCACCTTAAGGTCCTGTTAATACAGACTTTGCTGGACAAAGAACATGCTGTTGGGTTTGCTACTGAACTGTGTAATTCATAGAATCACAGAGTGGTTTGGGTGGGAAGTGACCTTGAAGCTCATCCAGTTCCAACCCCCCTGCCATGAGCAGGGACACCTTCCACTTGACAAGATTTCTCCAAGCCCCATCCAGCCTGGCTTTGGTCACTTCTAGGGATGGGGCAGCCACAGCTTTTCTGGACAACCTGTGCCAGAGCCTCACTACCCTCACAGCCAAGAATTTCTTCCCAATATCCCATCTAACCCTACCCTCTGGCAGTATGAAGAAGCCATTCCCACTTGTCCTTGTCCAAAGTCCCTCTCCATCTCTCTTGGAGCCCCTTTAGGCACCGGAAAGAGGTCTGAGGTCTCCCAGGAGCCTTCTCTTCTCCAGGTGAACACCCCCAGCTCTCCCAGCCTGGCTCCAGAGCAGAGGGGCCCCAGCCCTCGGAGCTGCCCTATGTGGGGGAACAGGGTTGATCCTGCAGTGTCTGAGCTCCTCAGTGTCTTCTCCCAGCCAGGCCCATGCCTGTGCACTCATTGCCAGGAGGTCTCCTGGTTTCTCTCCCATGACCAGCTCTAATGGTGTTTTGGGGCTTCCCACAGGCTTTTGGCGCCGTAGAAGCCATTTCAGACCGAATCTGTGTCCACACCAACGCCAAGGTCAGTGTGGAGGTGTCAGCTGAGGACTTGCTGTCATGCTGTGGCTTCGAGTGCGGCATGGGGTGAGCTGCTCCTGGTCCTTGTGCACTTGGAAGGGGGGCGGGAGGAGCAGGGACGCAACCTGGAGATCTGGAGATGCTCATTGCTTCACCTCTGTCTTCCTGGTCTCCCTAACGAGCAGGAAGCTCCACCAGAGGTCTGTGCTGTGAGTGCTGGAGTTAGATGGGAACAAAAAGGTGATTTCATGGAAGTCTTCCATGAAATCAGGAGGTCAGGAAGTCCTCTGGGATACATCCTGCCCACAGGATAGTGGGTGATGGTGGCTGGTGGAGGGAGCACGAGCACACAGCGATGCTCTCCCATGCAGAGCTGGCAGCTGCCAAAGCCAAGGGCAGGATCTTTTCATAGTCCCAGATCCTTGGTTTTCAGGCACAAGCCTTTTGCCTGCAGCTTTTCCAGTTGTTGAGTGCAGGGTAGGGAGTTTGGTCTCCAAGTCCTGTTGCTCCTGGCAGCAGAAACTGATAAGGGACCTGGTAAGGAGGCACTTTGGGATTTGGAGGCTCTTAGCTCCTTATCCGAGGGCTTTGGTGTCTCAAGGCGAGTCCTGGGGAAGGCAGGAACAGACTAAAAGAAGGTTCAATATGCCCAAAACTTTCCTTCAGCCACCCAAGCTCAGTCCATTCCCTTGCCTTCCCCAAAATGGGCAGGCTGGGGCTGGAACTGCTGCCTCTTCCTCCAGGTGCAATGGTGGTTACCCCTCCGGCGCGTGGAGGTACTGGACAGAGAGGGGCCTTGTGTCTGGGGGCCTCTACGATTCCCACGTGGGTAAGTCCTGGCAGATACCCTTGGGAAAACAAAGAGGACCATCTCTGCCTGGTTAAGGTTCACGTCCTTCAGGATGCTTCTGTCCTGGTCTCCATCCTTGTGTCTGCTCCCTCCTTCAGGTCTGGGCTCAAACGCCTCTGTTGTCCCGGCTCCTGTCCCCATGGCTCCTTCTGGTCACTCCTTTGGGACAAGGGGCCCTGAGCAGCACCTAGAGGCAGGAGACACATCCAGGAAGGGAGCCAATAGCCCTTAACAATCCCACAAGGCTCCTGCTTCCATAGCAGGAATGAATCAGGCTGTGAATTTTTAGTTGTAGCTGGGTTTGGACCAGTTTGGTGCGTTTTGGATGAGGTCAGGAGGTTTTCCCGGCGTGTTTCCCCTTCAAAAAGTAACTTCCAGGGTGGAAACCTCAGCCTCCTCCTGGCATGGCCTTGTTCCCATCATGTTTCCATCTTTTCCAGCCCCTTGTCAAGAGGCAGGAGGTGGGAAGCAGATCCAGAGGGAAAGCCTTTGCTGATAGAGGGATTGCCCAGCTGGCAGGGGAAAGACTTACTCTTGCACCCCACTGATCTGTGGGGTTCCTGGGTCAGAAAGGCCCTTTTTCTTGGGACATCTGGTGCCTTCTCCAGCATGGCTGTTAGGAAATCTGGGGACAGCCAGTTCATGTCACCTCTGTCCTCGACAGGCTGCCGTCCCTACTCCATCCCACCCTGCGAGCACCACGTGAACGGCTCCCGGCCCCCCTGCACCGGGGAAGGAGGGGGAACCCCGAGATGCAGCCGGCACTGTGAACCTGGATACTCCCCCTCCTACAAGGAGGACAAGCACTATGGTAAGGGAGGTGACAGCACAGCTCCAGAGCTGCTCCCTGTGGCAGCTTGGTGGAGTTGGCAGGGTTGGACCTGTTCCCAAGTTGGTTTATGGTGGTTATTTTCTGTGCCTTGTCCCTGGAGACCCCGCTCTGGTGGTCCTGGAGCAAACACCAGCCTGTTTGTGTTTGCATTCCCCACCAGCTGAGACTGGGGAAGGAAAATGGTTTGAGGCCTCATGGTGCACGTGGCTGGGTTGAAGAGTGTGGTGCTGAGCCCTGTCTGGTGTCAAAGCCACCTTCTTCTGACTCCTTGGTAGAGCCAGCCCTGTACATTTAGGATAATCCAGCTGTTTCTTAGAGATTTGTCTCAGCCTCAAGTAATTTGGATTGTTTTTTGAGGATGTACAAGAAGAAAATTTCCTTTCCCTCTGAAGCTGTTTGGAATAGGTCTTTGGGTACTCAGATGAAATAATTCCCTGTAGAAGAGGGATATCTGGAGCCCACTTTGCCTGCCTGACTGTGTCAGTGTCTCCAGAGCAGCTGGGTTTGAATTTAAGCCGAGTTTAAGTGGGAGAGGCCTCTTGCAGGGTCACACTGAGCAGTCTCACTCGAGCCATCCAGTCCCTGTGTGGACTGACGTTTCTGTCCTAATGATGGGAATTTTTTCCTCCCTAGGCATCACCTCCTATGGAGTCCCTCGCAGTGAGAAGGAAATCATGGCTGAGATCTACAAGAACGGCCCAGTGGAAGGAGCCTTTATTGTCTATGAGGATTTCCTGATGTACAAGTCTGGTGAGTGTCAGCACTGAGGCTGTGGGGAGCCCTGTTCCCTGCTCCATCCAGAGGGTCCTTCCTTTGTGGCCCTTGTCCCTCTGCTCGAGTCTGAAAGGAGATCTCAAGTTATCTGGTGTGGCAGGACCATGGGCAGATGGCATCTCCTGTATCCACTGGTTTATAGCAAAGGGAATCGGTGCTTGGGAGGGGTTCAGGGAGGGAACCCCAATGGGAACTGCCCCAAATTCCAGCTGAGAACAACAGCTTGGATTTTAGGTGAAATCCTGGCAGAAGGACCCAAATTCCTTGTTCTGAACTGCTTTTTGGCCCCTTGCTGAGTGTCTCTGGGTGCCTGGTGTGCTGACGGTGTGCTGAGCATCAGTCATGGAATCGTGGAATGGTTTGGGTTGGAAGGGACTTTAAAGATCATCTTGTTCCAACCCTCTGCCATGGGCAGGGACACCTTCCACTATCCCAAATTGCTCCAAGCTCTGTTCAGTTTGTCCTTGGACACTTCCAGGAATGGGGCAGCCACAGCTCGTCTGAGCAACCTATGCCAGGGCCTCACCACCCTCACACCAAGAATTCCTCCTAACACCCAATCTACATCTCCTCTCTTCTAGTTTAACACCATTCCCTCTTGTCTTGCCACTGTCTCCCCACGTAAAATTCCCTCCTCCAGATCCTTTAACTTTCAGGTTCACATTTAACCAAAACCCTCTTCTCAGCTACTCTCTGGGCCGCCAAATCAGGCGTCCCACAGTCTCTCGGTGCTCTGTGGTGTGCAGACACGGAGCCCATGGACTTGTTGGTGTGTTGCCTTGCAGGGGTGTACCAGCACGTGTCCGGGGAGCAGGTTGGAGGCCACGCCATCCGGATCCTGGGCTGGGGGGTGGAGAACGACACCCCGTACTGGCTGGTGGCCAACTCCTGGAACACCGACTGGGGCGACAACGGTGAGGCCCCGCAGGGAACCCCCTCCCTTGTTCTCCTGGGCACGGTGAGGAGGTTGAGTGTTGCTCTTGGTTTGCTTCCAGGCTTCTTCAAAATCCTCCGAGGGGAGGACCACTGCGGCATCGAGTCCGAGGTCGTGGCCGGCGTCCCCAGGACGGAGCAGTACTGGAAGAGGATGTAACAACCTTGGATCAAACCACAAATAATCCTGAGTCCCTGATGCTTTTAACTGATAGCGGGCTGGGTGCAGAGACCCCCCCCCTTCTAAGAGACTATAGTTGAGATTACTTTATTAAAGCTTTTTATCTTTTCTTTCCCTTTTTTTTTTTTTTTT
>VYXB01006755.1:72753-85266 GCA_013397135.1 Pachyramphus minor
AAAAAAAAAAAAAAAGATCCAACACCTGCTTTTTTTCTCAAAGAGAACTTTAATCTCCACAAGACTGGAAGCTGCACAAAGAGAGCTACCGCAAGTTTCTTCAAAACAACAGCTTAAAACTTATCTACATTGGTACCTGTGGAGTTGGGGTTGTCCTTTTGAACAGCCTGGCCACAGGGGATGGGCCTTGCAAAGGCCACCAAACTGTCCCTGGCAGCTCTGTCCTGTTCCAGGACATGGGCTCTCCTTCCCTTCACAAAAGCAAAGCAGCATTTGAGGGGGGTGGGTAGGGACCTTGACAACAACCATCCACCCCAGGATAACAGGACTTGCCTTTAAAGTGTTTTTTTTCTCTCTTGTAAGTCCAGCCTGATGTGTTTCAGACCAGCCTCTTGTAGCTCCCACATCAGTGTAACCCAAAGCACCATTCCAAAGCAGGAGCCAAGTGGGCCAGGGAAACCTGCCCTGCTCACCCCCTCAGGGGCTCCAACCTTCCCAGCCCATGGCAGGGATTGCTGCTGCCTTTCAGAGTGGCTGATGCCCCACACAAAAAACATCCCATGACAGACAGCAGGGTGCAAACCCCTCACTCCCCTGCCTTGCTGTGCCACCACCACCACCCATCCCCTCAGGCTGAGCCCAGACCCAAAAGAGGAGTCAGGCCTGGGGTTATGAGCTCAGGGCCATGCTGGCATCTCCCACCTCATTTTAACCCCCTCCCCCCTACTTAAACAAGGGCTTTTCCAGTGCAGGGGTCATCTGTCACAGGGCAGGGAACTTGCACAGCTGCCTTTCAGCTGGGGGCACGTTTAAGTGGACAGAGCATCTCACCTCCTATTTCTGTAACATTAAAAAAGGCTTCTTTCAGCATCCTTCAGCACAACAGAAATGGGACTACTGCCTCTGCCTGTTTTCAGGCTGCAGGATGTCAACCAGCCTGGGCTGAGGGCCAGAAGGTGGCCAGAGCTTTTTCCCTGGATAAGAAAGTATGTTCCTCTCCCAGCTGAAGCAGCGTCCTTCCAGCACGGGGCAGGCACGGGAGGCGATGGGGAAGAGGCTGCCTAAGGAAAGGGAGGCAAAACCCTTGGGGTTTTGCTCAGCTCTGAGCTGGAAAAGATGCCTCAAATCTCAAGGAAGAAAACAAGCAACTGGAGTTTCTATTTCAAACCACCCTAACAAAAAAAAAAAAGAAAAAAAAAATTCAGAAAATCTCAGGTAAAACCATCCAACGGGAAAGAAGGGGGGGAAAAAAATAATTCAACCCCAAACAATCAGACTCCAATTAGCACTGGTAACCGTCCAAGCAGCTGGCAAGGGTGGTGAGGATGGAGTCCAGCAATGCCACAGTGTCACCCCAGGGCTGCAGCTCACTGAGAGGGGTCCCATCCTCTCACATTCCCAGTGCCCAGGGCCTGGCCATCCCCACGGATGGAGCCTCCTGCCCCCGCTGCCCACCTGCCAACCAGCTCTCCCCCCACCCACCCGCTGCCCATCAGTTCTCTCCCGCCTGGACGTACTCCTCGGTGGCCTTGGAGAGGGTGCTGAGGTACTGCCAGCTCAGGGCTGCCAGGAGCATGGCACAGGACAGGTAGATGGGGGAGTAGTGGTGCCGGGATGCCATGGAGCTGCCGGGCAGGCTCATGGCGCGGATGGAGGCGATGACCTGCTGCGTCTTGTTGGAGGAGGGGTCGGTGCTTGGGATCTTCTGGTAGATCTAGGGAAGGAGGAAAGACAGGAGTTGTGGTTTCCAACGCAAAGGGGAGGAGGGAAATGGGAACACTGGGTGGAAGAGGAAGGTTTAAGGGCCACCACGTCCTCGAGAGCAACCTCGGTAGTGGACTGCCATGGAGCACGGGATGCCTGGATGGGTCCAGGGAATCTCCCTTGGGAAGTGCACTAAGCCAAGCTGCCTCTTGAGGGCACCCCATGACGGGTCATGGACCACACAGATCCCTCAACCACCACTGGTGTTACTGGGACCAGTGGTTTTCACCTTGCAATACTCACTGTACACATGCTGCAGCCCAACTAAAACCAGAGGGGCACCTCAGTGTGTGACTGCCTGGAAACAGCCACATCCATGGAATTCCATGGTCTTTTGGGCTTCCTCTTCAAATCCCATGGCATTTGGGAGAAGTGTCTGCACAAGCCTTAGCAAGGTGGGCACAAGCAGAGCCACAAGGGGAGCTCTAATAACCCATGGTTTGGGTCTCCCTGGTACAGAACTGATGTCTTTTTACTAAACAGTCTCCCACTGGATTTGGGGGAGTGGGGTGGGTTTTTTCCCATGAAACCAGTCAGTAGTTGTTCCCCCACATGAATTTTTAACCTCCACCTTAAAGTAGGGAGTAAGAAGGTCCCCCCTGAGCCTCCTTTTCTCCAGGCTGAGCCTCACCAGCTCCCTCAGCTGCTTGTAGTGCTCCAGGCCCTTCCCCAGTTCCATTCTGTTCTCTGGACACCCTGCAGACCCTCAATGTCTTTCTTGTCATGAGAATCCCAAAACTGACCTCAGGATTCAAGGTGTGGCCTCACCAGTGCCCAGCACAGAGGGACAATCACTTCCCTGGTCCTGCTGCCACACAATGGCTGACAGAGGCCAGGATGCCACTGGCCTTAGTCCCTACTTCACATCAGAGGCCCAGAACAAGGGTATGTTCAAGGGAACACATTAAACACCCAGTTTGATCCAGGCTGAAACCACATTCCCTGCCAACCACTGAGCTAAAAGATACAAGGAAAGGATTAACAGAGCCACCACATGTGTTCCCAATTCCACACCAAGAAGGGGCACAGGAACAGCCAGAAATTACTCAAAGCCAACTGCTGAACCCACCTCTTCCACATACTGGTACATGATGGCTTTGACAGCTTGTATGTTGGTGGCATCCATCATGAGGGTGACGGCTTGTCCCTTCCGGATCTTCACCATGCCCCTGAACACCTGCTTGTTGTTGTAGCAGGCAGCCAGTGTGGCAATGGCCATCACCTAAGGAGACACATGGAGAGCCTTTACTGCACTGAAGAACTTGCCCAGAGGTCACCTTGATTCTAGTGACATCGATGGAAAGACACTGGAACAGAGCCATAGGGGCAGAAGTGGTAGGTACCAGGAAAGAAGGAAGAGATGTGAGAACAAAACAGGCTAGAAACACATGACCCATAAACTCCTTCACCTCCAGCTTCTCATCAGATGGTGAAGAACCACTTGAAAGCAGAACTCACCTGGGGGATGGCGCAGAAGTTGAAGACACTTTGGTTTTTCAGGCGGGACAAGTAGGTGAGGACGTCGGGGACGTGGTGGAGGGCGTTGGTGATGAGCTCGTTCAGACACTGCACGGCCATCTCGATGTTCTCCGGCTTGGCGAGGTCCGAGAGCTTCTGTGCGTATCTGCTCCAAACCTACACACCAAGACAGGGACTCAGGAGCTGGAGGGGACATTCATGGCATGAGAGAGACACCAGGAGCAGCCTGAGGTGTGGGAGAGCAACAGGAAGCACCAGAGACCCACAAGAGCCTTGGAGCACTACTAGGACAAAGGAAAGCAGGAAGGGCTGGCTGTGGAGATGTGACAGTGGCCTTGGTGGATACAAAGGGGTAAGGGAGGATGAACTCATCCCCACATCTTCTCTAGGTAGGGCAAGGAAAAGATGTGTCACACCTGAGGCTGACAGAGAATCACAGAATGGTTTGGGTTGGAAGGGACCTTAAAGCTCATCCTGTACCACGGGCAGGGACATCTTCCACTAGACCAGGCTGCTCCAAGCTCCGTCCAACCTGGCCTTGAACATTTGGAACATCAAGAAATGCTGTTTAAGAGAGGTGAGCCACTTAGAAAAGGGACAGAATAATTCTTGGAGGATCTCAAGACGAGGAGACAAGCGGCTGTCAGGCACAGGCAGAGCTAATCCTGCCTTTGGGAGCAGACCAGGCACCCTCTCGAGGTCTTGCTTGGCCTTATCTTCCCTCCTTCCTACAGCCAACCTAACAGAAAGGGGGAAAAGCTGCCCAACCAATTCTTGGCAGTGTGGGGAGACATCACCTCGTCCCTTCATGTGTACCCAGAGAGCTGTAGACAGCTGTGGAACTTGTCAGACAGCTGCCATTAGAAGAACTGTTGTTACACAGAAGATGCACAGCCAACAGCAGTGATTTTAGGAGGTTTCCCCTCACCTCTCTAGGCCAGAACTCCCTTCCTTCCATCTGGTCCTCCAGATAGTCACGGATGATGTTGGTTTTCTGCAGGAAGAGGCCCATGGAGTTTGCCAGCTCCGTGTCCTGCCCCACAATAGAATCTTCCAGCTCTGATGCAGAGAAGAGACGGGAAAGGCCGATCCCCACCAGCCCAGCAACGTAGTGACAATACTGTGAGGTGCCAGGTTGGGAAAAGGGGGGGAAAACAAGATGAAAGGAGCAGTTACAAAGAGCTTCCTGTTTGCCACAGGGAGTTTTACAAAAATAATGCTGAGAAGGGATTGACAGTTGAATTTTATGCAAGTTCTCATGGCCCTCCCTGGGTTGTCTCAGCTTTGCCATGAAAACAAAACCTCTTCCCAAACACCTCACCAGGGATGTCCCACCAAGGTGTCACTCTGCCTCCTGCAGACAAATAAACTCCCCATGGGGGAACAACTGATGGGATGGGTCACCCAAAACACATGCTGGTGGGCAACACGAACAACCCACACCATCCTCCTGTCACCCACAGGGCCAGCAGACTCTCAAAGCCTTCCCAAGCCCACACAGCCTCCCTCATCCAGCTCAATCCTCTTCCCACAGGGATGCTCTGTTTCCTCTTTCCATGGAGACACAGTGAACCCTACATGGAAATGTTCTAAAGATGTGTGGATGTGGCACATGGGGACGTGGTTTAGTGGTGGCCCCACCAGTGCTGGGGGAACAGTTGGACTCGATGATCTCAGAGGGCTTTTCCAACCTCAATGATTCCATGATTTTACTCATGTTCAGTCCACTCCTCTATCCAGGCTGACTCACCTCATCCCATTCATGTTGAGAGTCCACTTTTTTCTCCAAGAACTCTGCCATTCCAACACCCATCTTGTGGCAAATATCCGAAATCACATCCTGGTAGACCTTTGACAGGTTCCTGAACTCCATGGAGATCTGGAGCATGGCAAAAAATACAGAAGACAGCGTCAGGAAAAAACAGCTTTATTAAAAAAATCAGAAAAATACTGTTTATCAGGCTCTAATCCTGCCCTGGCTGGAGATCTGGGACAACTCCCCCAACCAGAGTTGTTTCAAGGTCCTTGGAGCACAGGCTCAGCCAGTCCTCACTCTAAACAGGACGGGCTCTGGAGGGAGATCAGACACAGCAACATTGTGGGGAAGGCTCTGTGGCCTTGGACTGGTATCATCTGGGAGCTGCAGGACAAAACTAACTACACTTGGTGCACAGGGTTGTTTTCTTTTGTAATTTGAGTGCACTGTATCTCACCAGCCATGGGAAAAAAAAACAGGGAGGTTTGTGGTGCTCTGTTCTCCTGAGCTCTCTCCAGCTCCAGCTTCAAAAGGCACATTTCCCACAAAAACAGAGGCATCAAGCAATGGAGGAAGTGTGAAATCTCCCTTTTGCATGTCCAGTACATGGAATCACAGAATGGTTTGGGCTGGAAGGGAGCTTAAACGTGATCTAATTCCAAGCCCCCTGCCGTGGGCAGGGACACCTGCAAGGCCTCAAATACTCTCACACTGCAAAGAAAGTTAAAAATTCCATCCTTCCCTTCCCAAAACTGTGGAGCATCACATTTTTTTGTGCTAAGCTTTATTTGCCCTCAGTGGGTAACTGCAGCCAGCCCAGGGGGTGTGGGCAGTAGGGACAGCAGTGGGAATGATCACAGCCCTGACACCACTGCAGATCCAGGTTTTCCTCCTGGCTCTATCCATGGCTGCTGGCACGTCCCTGCCCTGTGTCTCAGTCTGTCTGTACAATAAATATTTCAGCTCTGCTTCTGCCTCAGTGGCTTCAACTCCCTACAAAGAGAAGCACAACCTGCAAATACCTCTACCAAATACTATTAGAAGATTTTTTTCTATGAAGGTGGTGAGGCACTGGCAGAGGTTGCCCAGAGAAGCTGTGAATACCCCAAAAAAATTCAAGGTCAAGTTGGATGGGGTTTGAAGCAACCTGATCTATGGAAGGTGTCCCTGCCCATTGCAGGGGGTTGGAACCAGATGAGCTTTAAGGTCCCTTCCAACCCAAACCACTTTGTGATTTTATGTTCTGCACATTGAGAGTTTAATGGTTTGGACATGGACAGAGTTTCTCAATCAGCCTCCAGGCCAGAGAACAGGCCCCAGAATTTTGTGGCTTGCTTGGCTGTGTCTTTCTTTTAGAGGGATCCTTAGAGCAGTAACTTAGGGCAATATTGTTACTAATAACAGTGAGGGTGCTTTTTATCTTGTATCATAGAATTATTTATAGAATGGTTTGGGTTTGAAGGGACCTTAAAGATCATCTGGCTCCAATTCCCCCATCATGGGCAGGGACACCTTCCACTAGACCAGAGCTCAGAGCTCAGAGCCCCATCCAGCCTGGCCTTAATATGCACCTCAAAGATCTGCAGACACACTCCTGGAGCTCTGGAGCAGATCCTGCAGGATCACAGTGAACCCTGGACCATCCACAAGACAGGTGCCAGACAAGCCTCCCTTATCTCCCAACCCGTCAGGGGACACAGGACACCCAACAAACCCAAATCTTTCCCCATATTTACTCCTACCTCATTTACTTTTCCAACAGAGGAGACAAAAAAGCCACTTTTCAGAGCTGGCACTTTTCCACAGCCCGCTCACCTCTGACCCACAGAGTTGCACAACGTTTGTGCTTCTCACTCCAGCTCAGCATCCAGCCCCACGTGCAGGTGATGGAGCTCTTGGGGAAGAGCTGTGGGACTGAACAAGCTCTGCAGGCACAATGTGGAGGGACAACCAGGCACCTAAAGGTGCCACAAGGCAGCTGAAGCCAGGAGGAGGATTCCTTACCGTTGGGAAGTCTTCCAGCACCTGCCGGTCCTTCTCCTTGCTCTCCATGTACTTCCACTCTGGCTGGTAGAGGTAGGAGTGGAACTCCTGCAGCATTGGGACCTTCACATCCAAGGGAATGCTCATGTCATCCTCTACAGTGTCCAGGGCACGGAGCACCAGGTAGAATATACAGACAGCATGTCTGTGAGGGGAGAAAAAACAGGAATTCCTTACTTGGGATTCTCTACTGAGCAGGTTAAACATCTGAGATGAACCACAGAGCCTTCAGCAGGGGCACTTCAAGCTCAGTATGACACACACTGGCACTGCCAGGTTGTTGATACCTTTGGAAAATACCAGCACTTCCAGCACACCTGAGCTGGGTCAGGAAATCCAGGTTTTCCCTTCCTGAGGAGAACTGTGCCGAGCTTTTGGCTTTCTAAAATGCATATCAGGGAAGGGTCAGGCCTGTCATCTCTCTGAGCAGGGAAGATCCAACCCTGCAAGCAAAGCCAGGACCCAGAGGACAGAGGCTGAGGTCATTTTATTGGAAAAACAGAATGTAAAATAGGGAAGGGGAAAAAAATCAGCTGTACTTTTCTCATCACTTCCCCCTCTCTGTACACAGCAGTGTTTTATCCTATTTGGGGGTAAGAAAGGGGTGCCTTACTGTGCAACAGGAACATTAGGACTGGCAGATAGAGCCAAACTACCCTGTATTTTATATCTCCAAGCCATTCAGGCCATCCCATGTGCCCCAGATGCTAGAATGCTGCTTCCCCTCCCAGTTCCACTGCCCCTGCCTTCCCCTATTCCTGCTTCCTTTCCCATTCCCAGCCTTCATATTCCTACAAGAAGCAAAAAAAGAAGTCCTGATAGCAGGAAATAGTGTTTCCAGCCCCAGGATTTATATAAAATAATCTCTAGCTCTCCATGAGCATAGTGATATGTCAAGGAGATGAGGCTTTATTAATTGTTTAACAAATGGGAATTAGCTTGGGCTGCTTAAATGCTAATTACTTGGTGACACTGTTGTATTCCTGGGATGACAATATGCAAGTAGTGATTAAGCATCCTGGGAAAACTGACTTGCTCTTAAAGCCAGTGCTGTTAAATTTGGCTTTTTTTCCTTGATTGAAGGGTATTTAACACCTCCATCAAACCACATATCCGAGGGCTCACAGCAGCTCTCGTTCCTGTTGCTTTGCATGACTTTTTCCATACTAACTGGGCTGCAAAGGTTCATCCAACAGGATCCAAGTGCCCAGGGCTCCAAATTAATTCCAACAGTAACTTCCACCAGCAGCAATCAAGAAAGGCAGAGCAGAACCTGAAATGCCATCCCAAAAGCACCTCTCACAGTGGCATCATGCCAAGGGAAGAGCCAGCAGTAATTCCAGAGGCCAACATAGTTAAACATTTATTTAACCCCACTTCTGCATCCAGAGTGTAACTGCATCCTTAACTTTCATCATATACTGAATTTAGATCCATGGCAATTTTGGTAAGCTAAAAGGAAGAAATTTATTACTGTGAGGGTGGTAAAACACTGGCACAGGTTGTCCAGAATGGTGCTGGATGCCCCATCCCTGGAAACATTGAAGGTCAGGCTGGATTGGGCACAGCTGGAAGAGCCCAGTGCCAAAGAGCAAGTCTGGATCATCTCAGAGCTCAAGCTCCAGCCCTGTCCTGGACACAGCTCCTCAACTCCCAGGTAAGGAGGTCTCCTTTTTCCTCCTACTACATTCAACCTGTGACAGTCCAAACCTTCAGGAATGGGCCCTGAAGGGTCCCAGGGACAGGCAGAACTGTGGATCTGGCAGTGGGGGAAGGCAGGAGCATCCCTCTCCTCTTCTCCATCCCCAGGAGAGGACCTATGATGTTGGTTCACACTCCTCTCCACCAGCAGCAGTTGAGATTTTGGCTCAGCTGCCCATGAAACTGCAGTTTTGAGCCTCCCACCTTCCAGGACAACGCCCTAACCACGGAGCAATGAGCTGGACAGGGTCCTGGCCAGCAAAACATGCAGGTTATGGGGCCAAAAAAAATAAGCAAGAAGGAACCAAACATTTCAGCTCAACTACCAGTACCCTGCCTGGCAAGAGAATCTCTGCTCCAAGCACTCATCCAGAAGTTCTTTGTTTTCCAGCAGTCCTTCTGGGATGTATGTCTGTAACCACAGGGGTTCAACTGAACTCCCTGACGGGGTTAACATCAATGAAAGCACTTTTTTGATCCAGCAAAATTAACTCCTTTGGTAACATTGCTGCTCTGCCTATTTCTATATCCTGCCTGTTTTGTAATTCCGTTTTTTGTCCCTAAATTCTCCAGCAGAGCTACTGTGCTTTGAAAATTAGACCTTCTCCTGATCCACTACTGCGCCACTGTAATTCAACCACCACCCCTGCACAGCAGTGGGTTGTAAAGATCCTGCAAGAGCATTTTTAGGATGCCAGGCAGAAGTTTCTGTGCCCCGAAGGGAGGAAGCCTTCCTGATCCCAAGGTAAGGATTAAAAAACAAAAAAAAACAGACAAAGAAGACAACTGCAGGAAGATCAGGGCAAGCACAGGGCAGACCGACACTGCTAACAGGTTTCATGGTGTTTTATTAAATGGCCTTTTTTAGCTAATTTCTACATTAGCTAATACTACAAGCATGGGAAAAAAAAGTTTAATTCTTGGCCCCACTCGTACTTTTCCACACAATTCCAGCCAAACCACTGAATTTCTTTGCCTTTCCGGTAAACCAGGCTGCAGACACCGTTTCATATTTGTTGGACACAGCTATGGGGCACCATCCAAAATGCCAAAACCGGGCTCAGAATTCCAACAGATCACCCACTGTTTGGGTTCAACTGCTCAGCAGAGCTGCCACGTGTCTGGTTCAACTTACAGAACCCCCTAATTTGATGATTAACCCACTTTAGGATTAACTGGGGATTTACAAACTGCCATCAGTAATTACCATATGAATATAAGGAATTATAGGGAGAAAATTTATATGCACGAGGCCTCGGGCCAGCTGAGCTTTACATCCTCTGTTATTATTCCCATCTAAAGGTTTCCCTACTAATCTGCTTTCTCTCACGGGGCAGCAAAGTTTGCACAGCAAAAAACGAGCGTGCAACAATCCCATTCCAATGACTGTGCAGGTTTTGAGGCATCTGCTTCCAAAAGCACCTCCCAGGCAGGGTACAGACCCTCAGTCAGCCCCAGGTTTTGACTCATCTCCTCCCTCCAGCCGGCCCGAAGGCCAGTGCCAGCCTTGGCACTGCCAGGAAACATTCCCAGAGTGTCACACACGGCACACGGCCAGGCCCTGTGTTTAACAGTCTGCTGGCCAGGAAGCTGCAGTGTCTGTCCCAGGGCTTGCTCAGCCCAGGGACCCAGTCTGGGGGAGGGGGGATGTGGCACAGGCAGCTCGGACGTGAAAAAAACCACGTCCCGCTGCACGGGGTGGGGCTGAGCCCGGTGAGTCCAGGCAGCTCCCGATGAGAGAGGGAGTGTGTCCCAGCAGCTCTCCTAAAGAAAAACGGCATATGAGGGCACAGCACGGACCATCTCCTGCCAGCTCTGCCAGGGAGCCCTGGTACTGGGAGGTGTCACACCCACCACCTCCGAGGGAACCCCAGTGCAGGGAAGGGTCACTGCCCCCCCAGCCCCCCTCCCCGGGACCCCAGCGATCCTCCTCTTACCGCAGCTCTCCATCCAGAGCCTGGATGACGGCGGCGAAGCTGCGGCTGGTCTGGTTGAGGTACCGGTAGCAGGTGCGGAGGCCACATCCCAGCGAGTCCTGCGGGCAGAGCGGAGCCCGGGGGCCCGGTNGGTGTTCCGCGGCGGGGACAGGGTCAGTGTCCGCCGGAGCAGCGACACGGCCCGGGACCCGGCCGCCATGGGGGCGCGGCGGCGGCAGCGGGGGGCTGCGGCCGCTCCGCCCCCGGCCCCAAACACGCCCCTTAACCCGCCCCGGCCCGTGGCCGCAGCCGCTGCCATGTACGGGCAGCACCGGGGCAGAGCATCGCTGGGAGCCAGTGGGATGCTCGCGGGGTACCGGGGCTGTGCGATGGTTGGGGCTGATGCCGTGCACGGGCAGCACCGGGGCCGAGCATCGCTCGTTGCCGGTGGGATGCTCGGAGGGTACCGGCACCGAGCGATGTAAGGGATGCCCGGAGCTGGTGGGACGCACGCGGGTACCGACCACCAAGCAATGCTTGGGAAGCCTGAAACAAGTGGGATGTTCGGTGCCGGTGGGATGTCCAGAGGGTACCGGCACTGAACAATGCATGGGAAGCCAGAAGCCGGTGGGACGCTCGGGAAGCACCGGGGCTGTGCAATTCCCAGAGCCAGTGGGATGCACGCAGAGTACCAGCACCGAGCAATGCTTGGGAAGCCTGAAACAAGTGGAATGTTTGGAGCTGGTGGGATGTCCAGAGGGCACCGAGCAACGCACGGGAAGTCAGAAGCCAAAAGTGGGATGCTCGGGAAGCATCGGGGCTGTGCAATGCCCAGAGCCGGTGGGATGCAGCAATGCACAGGATGCCCGGGGCAGGTGGGATGCTCGGGAAGCACCGGGACACTGCGATGCCCAGTGTCAGTGCGATCCACGTAGGGCACCGGCAGTGAACAATGCAATGGATCCCTGGAGCCCGTGGGATGCTCAGAGCCGGTGGGATGCACGCGGGGTACCGGCACCGAGCAAGGAACAGGATGCCCGATGCCAGTGGGATCCCCGGGAAGCACCGAGGACACACACAAAGCGCACAAAGCGGATGCTGCCCACCAGTAGCACCAGGGCCGGTCCTACGGACGCAGGCCATGCGACGGTCACCCATGACAACGCCGCATCCCCACCGGGACATGACAGTCCCCCCCACCTCCCGTCCCCCGCTGCATCCCTCCGCCCGCGCATCCCTCCGCGCTCACCTGGTCGACCCGCGGCATGACGGCGCGGTAGCCGCCCATCTTGAAGCGCAGCAGGTTGTAGATGTCCTCGGGGTGGCCGAGCCATTTCCGCAGCAGCTCCATTGGGGCCGCGCTCGGTCGCTGCCGCCGCCGCCGCTCCCGCCGCCCCCAGCTCAACCGGCCCTGGTCGGCCCCGCCCCGCGGCCAATCACAGCGCCCCTCGCATCGCTCGGTGGGGCGGGCGCGGCGCCCATTGGCGGACACGGGCTCGCACCAGCGCAACGCCAGCCAATGGGGACGCGGCCCGGCTGGTGTGACGGCCGGTGGCGGGCGCTGATTGGCTGCTGCGCGCGTGGGCACAGGCGGGGCGGGAAGGAGCGGCCCCGGAGCCCGAGTGTGAGGGAGGGTCCGGGGGGTGGGTGCTGGGGGCATCGTCGACATGGAAACGTGGAATGGTTTGGGGTGGAAGGGACTTTAAGGTTCATCCAGTTCCAACCCTGACACCTTCCATTATCCCAGGTTGCTCTAAGCCCCGTCCAACCTGGCCTTGGACACTTCCAGGGGTAGGGCAGCCACAGCTTCTCTGGCATTCCCATTCCAGGCCACAGCTTCTCACAGCATTCCAT
>VYXB01006755.1:85292-123938 GCA_013397135.1 Pachyramphus minor
TTCCAGGGGTAGGGCAGCCACAGCTTCTCTGGGCATTCCATTCCAGCCCCTCACAGCCAAGAATTCCTTCCCAATATCCCATCCAATCCTGCTCTCTGGCATTGGGAAGCCATTCCCCCTTGTCCCAAGTCCCTGTCCAGCTCTCCTGAAGCCCCTTTAGGCACTGGAAGGGGCTCCAAGGTCTCCCTGGAGCCTTCTCCAGGAGAAGGCCCCCAGCTCTCTCAGCCTATATACAAAGTAGAGGGGCTCCAACCCTCAGAGCATCTCTGTGGCCTGAGAACCCAATAGATCCCAGCTGCCTCCTCACCCTTAAAGGTGTGAGGTTCAGCTTTTGGGGTTTTTTATTCTGTGTGACTTTCTTCCAAGAGTTGGACTTCCATCAACCTAATGGGTCCCTTCCAACTCAAGATATTCTATAATTCTTTGTTTTGTAAGGGCATTTCACTGACACCTTGCAGGATACAATAAGAAGGAACATCAACTTCCTTCTTTGGCACCGTAAACCTATCAATTAGTTTATTCAGCAATCCTGTAACCTGCACCCACTCAAGGGTGTTGTAGTTCCCAGGGGAGAGGCTGCACAAGCCTTGCCTGGGAAGCAGCAGCCTAAAACAGAGGAGTTTACCTTTAGCATTCCCAGTTGATTTGCAATCCATCTTTAGATCCAGGTCCCATTAAAAACAAACTTGTGAGGAAAACTGCTGGTACCATCCTCTACAGGCAGCACCAAACAGCTGGCTGTTAATCAATTCCAGGTAGCTGGAATTTCCCTGTACAGCTCAGTTTTTAACAAAGAAACTGCCAGAAAATACACACTGAATTTAAGATGAACATCACCAGTTTTCCAATTCCAGCTTTTATTTTCTTTTGCTCAAGCAAACAATTTTTTAAATGAAACCCAAATCCAGGGAGAGAGAAGAGCAGCAGCTCCTGCCTCATGTACCCAGCTCAATAAAGACAGTTTCATCTCTATTTCCAAACCTTCCTCCTTGCAGGTTTCCTTGGAGATCCTAAGTTTTATGCAATCTCTGTCACACATACAGTATTTTTAGGGGTTTTTTTTTACTGTTACAGTGAGATCTGGATTTGGCAGTTTGCCACAAAGCTGAAACCTGTGACCAAGATGAGCTCCACCAAGCACTGCTGACGTAGGTTTTATCCCCTTGGAAGGAATTGTTCCTGTCAGATCTGACAGAGGGAACAGCCCCTCACACTTAACCACACCCAGCACACAGGTATTCAGCTCCAAACAGAGGCAGGTGTATTTAATTCCTAATTAATCAAGCTTTTTAGGCAGAGGGATAAACTCCGTTCTGCTGACTCCAGTTGGGTTAAGGATAGGGTCACTTCAGACCACAGCAAACACCTGCTCAACACTACACTTTCCATCCACCGTGGGCTGAAGAGGGTGACCAAAATACCACAGAATTGGTCAAAACTCTTTTACACTGTTCATTGTGGAAAAAAAAAAAAAACAAAACATGTACAACCACTTTACTTTCTGCATCCACTCAATGCTGCAGCAAGTCCTGTGACCTCCACTGAGCACTTAACTCTGCCAGCTCATTGTCACTAAGAACCAAACTCAACAGCTCAAAGAAACCATGAAGACCTTCTCAAGGCAATTAAGAGCATGGTTCAGAGATCACCTACCACCCTCCAGGGAAGGAGGAATGCAAAGCCAGGTCACTCTGTGACTGAGGAAGGATCCCTGTCCCCTGGCAGCACCTCAGGCTGGCACTGAGGACACCACCATGTAAGTCTCTTAAAGCCACCCAGTGGTCCAAAAGTTCCCTTCATCACTGGATGGCCAAGGGGACAGTGCTCCCTCTGGTAGATCTGGAGGTGCAGCCCTTGGCCACAGAGCTTGTGGTGCAACCAGTCAGAGCTGAACTGAAGGGCACAGTCCAGCAGATGCTCCAGATCCGAGGGGGCCAACAAAGAGCCTGGTGTTAATGGGTGGATCTTGGCCAGGTACAAAATCTCGTTCTTAATGATGTTGCCTGGAAAGGGACAGAAATAAGGAGACAATAAGGGTCTTTCTAATCAAGGTAATGCAGACTTCTGGCACCAATCTGTGACTTCTGCCTCAAGGATCACAGCCAACAATCTCATTCCCTGTATCAGAGGTGGCATGCGAAGAGTAGACTTAGAGCTGGGACTGGATGGGGTTCTCTTCCCTCTACCCTTGAAGCAGGACTTGAAGATGACTATGTACCCTCAGCTGGATGAACCAGAAGCCACAAGGCAAAGGAAGAAAACTCTCAGACATGCAGCTCTGGACCTGCAGACATCCCACCCACCTTCCTCCATTTCTTGCTCTGCCAAGTATTCCCTGGAACTCACCCAGCCCTGAAAAGTATCTTTGGTCTAAGAGGGTGTAGCAGATGGGACTGGGCGCACGGAGGGCATCCAGTGCCTGGCCACGGTGGAACTCCATGGACAGGATGTCAGAAGCAGGATCAGCCCTTGGAGAGGAGCACCAGTGCATTCTGCAGTTGTAGAAAGCGAGGAAGCCTCCACTCTCAAAGTGGAGAATCAACCTGGGAGAAGCAGAAAAGCAGAAGTGCCTCATCAGAAAGATCCCTGAACCATTTGTCCTATTCTGCACCAGGCCGCTGTCTCAAGGTAAGGTGGCCTCTTTAATCATTTCAGCAACAAAACCTGGTGGTGAACAACTCTCCACAGGTTGTGTGGATTCATTCTCCTGCCCTGTGGTCTCTGGATGATCAAGGTTCCAGCAGTTGGGTCCACAGAGCAGGGAAACCAATGCCAAAAGTAGCACAGAAAACTGTGTCTAAAAAGACTTGCACAGAAATGAAGTAATCCTTTAAAAGACTGCAGGATGGGGTGCATGGAGTGTGTCCCTAACAAGTACAGTGATTCCAGCTGCCCTAGACATTTGCCATTCATCCAAGGCTTTTTTTAAACACTTAATTGGCTTTTTCAAAACACATAATTGGGAGAAACTGGCATTTTCAAGGCATGATTCAGCCTGGCATCCTAAAACTTCTCTAAGATAAAAATGTTAACAGAGCTGGTCCTATGATCCCCAGGCTGGCAGGCAACATGCATCCCACAATTCCACTGCAGACTGAACACACCCCACACCCACTCACACCATCTCTCGTGCCTACTTATCTCAGGAATTACCAGAGAAAAATCAAGGCTAAGAGCATCCCCACACAAACTTTGTTTGGATAGAAGAGTGCCTCTCCAGAATAAGAGGCAGGGAGAGAGAGGGCTCCACAAAATACCTGGGTACAGGGTCCTTCCAGTCCCCCCTTTTATTGGCTCTGTTTGCTCTGGAGAACTCGTTTGCCCGGACGCTGCCGAACAAGCCAAAGTGGAAGCGCAGCCAGTTGCCTGGACCTTCAGACCTTGAGTGCTGGACTTCCTGCAGCTCCTCATCCCGGGGATGGGGATGTGGAGCACACACCTGTTCTTGCCCTCCCTGGACAGGAGAACACACCACAGGAGTGGCCTCTTTTTGCAGCATCTCTTCTGCGGTTGGTCCTGAGGGACCTTCAGCTGCCACAAATGCCAGGTACAAGTTCTTCCCATGAACCTGAGGAAGGAGGTGGGTTGTACCAAGGATCCACACAGGATTGTAGAATCACAGGCTGCTTTGGGTTGGAAGGGACTTTAAAGACAATCTCATTCTAACCCCCTGCCATGGGCAGGGACATCTTCCACTAGGCCAAGTTCTTCAGGCCTCATCCAACCTGACTTTAAGCACTTCCAGGGATATACTGGGGGTATAGAGAGGAACACTTCCTCTGGCTGTTTCCATACAAGTGACTATTTTCTACAGCCTCATTCAGACAGAGAGTACATCACCCCATCCTTAACACAGGATTCATCAGCATCCAAGTCATTCCCATCAGAGCATCCCTTGCCTTCATGAAGCACAATGTGCTCCAATGCCACCTCAATGTAAATCTCCCCACTGAGGCTTCTGTCATGCCAAAGAGACACACCAGGACAGACACTCAGGGTTCTGAAATCTGTCATCATTGTTTGTGATTCACCTCACCAATTTTTGCTGGGGGCACTTTGTCCTTCTCATTTTGCTCCCCACTTCTAATCCGAGCTGGGGCTGCATTTGGCCAGTCAGGTCCAAATCATCATCTGAGGGATGTCAGGCAAGTGAAGCCTCCAGCAGGACCAACCCAGTGTGACCATCTCATGTGTGTGTCCACAGCACAGATATCTCAGTTTAGCCCAGGGAAACACTCTCAGGTTCTGCACCTTCTGTGACCCAGATGCAGGACAAGGGTGGTTTCCCTCAGACTTGTCATGGGTCAATAAACTCATCCTTTAAGCACAGCTCACCTGGGAGTCCTGGAGCCTCAGGGCATTCAGGTCATTCACGTTTATCTTCCGGCTGCTTCCCCCCACCTTGGCCACCACTTGTCCCAGAAAAGGGGAGGTCAGCAGCTGGAACCTCCTCACTGATGGGCCCTCTGGCATCTCCAGCACCTGTTGAGGGATTAGCAGGTCCTTCTCACACTCTTCCCTAAACTTGAAGTGAAGTTGCCACACAGAAATACACAAAACCAGTCAAAGCTCACCACTGTCTCCTCACCCCCATCTTCTTCCTTAAGTTTTTTTCAGGACCTGGGAGCTGAAGGAGTTTTCATTTTCAGTTTTTGTAATTTAATCAAACACAACCTGCTCTAATGGCAGTTTTTCACCCCACAGGCAAGAATTTGACCTGGGGATCTCCAGAAGTCCTTTTTCCTGGTCTAGTGGGAGCTGTCCCTGCCCACAGCACAGGGTGGGATCTAGATCTTTAGGGTCCCTTCAAGCCAAATCATTCTGTAATTTTGATTAATGACCCAGAACCAGCACATGCCAGTGACCCATCTTTTTCCTGATACAGCCACCACAGAAAGTGCTGCCTCTGGAATTAGCACATCTCCACTCCTTGCTTTTCCCACTGATTGCAATGACATGGAACCAGTTAGGGAGCATTCCTACACTCTACTAACACCATCTGGGATCAGAAGACTCTGGATGAGGGGGAAATGAAGCAGCACCATCCTACAGCATCCTGTGGCTCCCTCCAGGAAGTCACACCAGTATATAAGGAGTTATTTCTGGCATGAAATCCCAGTCACTTGCAGTTCTTCTGAGGACTTCTGCAAGGACTGGGTGTACAGGAAAGCAGGCTCCAGGGCCAGAAAAGCTCAGTCTGGCTTTCATCTCAAGGTGCCAGTTCTCCCAGGGACCAGCACTAGACCAGAAGCTCAGTTTCAAGCCCCACAGCACTCGGTAGAAGGCTCTGAGGCACAGTTCTGAGACAGCTTGATGTGAAAATCAACAGCAATCCTGTGCATGGTCCCGCACCAGAAGAGCCATTCCCACCTCATTCCAGCATCTCAGCTTCTTCTGCTGCCTGGGCTGGCTCAGAGACAGCAGCCCACGTTTGCATCAGCTCAGACTGACTAAAACCAAAGCTTCCAGTGCCATGTGCTCCTGCCATAGTGAAGGGACAACTTCTGGCATGGCTGGGAGGAGCAGCAAGATGTGGGAATACCTTCAACAGGAGCAGGCAAGGCCTGTAAAAGCCTTCCTGTGCTGCAGCAAAAACCAAATCCCTCTTGGAGGGGCTCAAAAGGAAAACATGTCAGGGAACATTAATTTAATGTCTTAGATCCAGGTACATATTAAGTGGTGACACAAACCAGCTTTACCAGGGTAAAAGACTGAGCTTTAGTCCTCTGTCTCCAAGGACATGGGATAATTATTCACAGGCCTGGTCTGGTTTCACCCTAAAAACTTTGCATATTGTGATGATCAAGAGGCAGATTAAGAGACAGCTAAAGAGATGCTTGTGCTGCCAAAGGCATCAGAAGGAGTTTGGACCCCTGGAGCAGCATTTGGCTGCTGGACACAGGTCATCCAAGGGGTCTGCCCTGATTATCCAGGCACTGGCTTCATGTCAGGCAGCTGCTGATTCAGTTCTTAACAGGCTCATTGTGAGAGACTGGAAGTGCTAGGCACTCTGTAATGTCCACATTCCCCCAGTTGTAGCCCCTCTGACAGCAGAGAAATTCTCCTTTTCAAGAGGAGAGACTTCCCTGTTCCCCAGGACATCAGAAGAACCAGCATCTACTGTCCCTGATTCCCTTCTCTCCATGGACCTCCCTACTTCACCTTCTTCCTCTAGACCTACTTCAGTCTCTTCCAAAATGCTTCCTGCTCCAAGGAGGAAGAGGAGGGTGATCACCCCCAGCCCCTCTGCAGGGCATGACATCTCTCCAGGAGTGTGATCACCTGAGCTGGTACCTCTACAGGTCTGGGGCAGAGAGCCAGGCTTCCAGGAGAAATCCTCCCTCTGCATGGGCTCATTTCCAGTCCTTGTGCTCACACAGACGCCAAGAACTCACAGTAGAACAGAGCAAGGTCAATGCTGCCCAGGTTCATCCACCCCAACCCAGTTCTGCCAGCTCACCTGAACCCAGGGATGGAAGGAAATCCCACTGTGACCTTACACCCCTGTACAAGGCTCCTGCAGGGACTTCAGGGCAGAGCCCTGACTCTCCACATGCAATCCCAGGGGTGCAGAGCTTCCCGTCTTCTCACACTCAGCCAAGCACCAATTTGCAGCTCTCCAAAACAACCGAGCCCTGAATTCCAACCCCATTGTCACCCACATCTCCCCAGGGCAGTGGAGGCACCCACTGTACTCCCCAAAAACCCCACATTCCTACAGCCAGCTTTTAAGATGCGGCTCTCCCCAGGCCAACCCTGTGCCTCCATTTTGGGAGGAGGGTGGGCAGCCTTCCCCCCCTACTGCTCCTCCAGGCTCCACAGTCCTTCCTTTTTCTCCAGTTCCTTTTCCTCTGCCCCCAACCACCTTCCACAGCATTTTCAGCCCTACCCACCCTCAACAGACCCTTCTGCAGCCAAACCTCTTCCACCCACCTACATTTATGGAGGAGGAAGACCCTCCCCCTAAACATCAACAGAGCTCATCAGTTGGTTGGTGGGGGAGCACTGGGCAGGTTTCAGGTGTTGATCTCACTCACTACACCAGTTGTACCGGTCTGGAGGATCTTTTTGGACTGGGAATGAAGCTGGGCAGCCTGGGAAGGAGGGTGGGTGCTCCTGCGGGGGCTGTGCTCCTGCGGAGGGTGGGGGTGGGTGAGCACAGCTCTTACGAAAGGTGATTGTGGCTTGAGGGTGTTGCCTCTGAGTTCAGGTGAAAGGATTTAGGCCGAGCAACAGCTTACTAATTGAAAAACTGTTAGTAAGAAGATCAAAATGATAAATTACAGTGTTATTAGAGTGCCCTGAGGGGGTTTTCTCCTCTGTGCTATGTTAGGGGCACTCCCAGCTACATGGAAAACACACTGGATGCTTTTCCTCATTTGCATTAAAATCAGAGTCACTGAATTATTTGGGTTGGAAGGGACCTAAAAGGTCATCTTGTTCCAACCCCCTGCTATGGGCAGGCACACTTTCCAATGTCCCAGGTTGCTCCAAGCCCTGTCCAACCTGGCCTTGAACACCTCCAGGATGGGGCAGTTGCAGCCCACAACATTTCTGGTCTATCCTGGCTTTGAGTTGCTCCATTGCTGAGTCTGTCACTTCTGGAGTTTGTCACCCTGGATTTGCTGTCCCGACTCCTACAGAAGGGGCTCTCTGTGTCTCCAGGGCTTGGGTCAGTCTCCTGCAATGCCTCATTGCTTGTCTGAGCAATTAATTTACTAAAGATTTTAGCTCTTGTTATAATCTAACATTTATGTGGCTACACATTTAAAGGGGGAACAGATATTAGGAATAAATTCTTTATTGTGAAGATGGGGAGACACTGGCACAGGTTGCCCAGAGAAGCTGTGGCTGCCCCAGCCCTGGAAGTGTTGGAGGCCAGGTTGGATGGGGTTTGGAGCAACCTGGGCTAGTGGAAGGTGTTCCTGCCCATGGCAAGGGGTTGGAATTGGATGGTCTTTAAGTTTCCTTCCAATCCCCTAACATTCTATATTTCTGTGATTCTGTGACTTGGAAAAACATTTCCTCCATGAAGGTGATCAGACACTGGAACATGAGCCCAGAGGGGTGGTAGGATTTCCATCTTTTGAAATATTCAAAACATGACTGAACAGGACTTTGAAAAACCTGATCTTTTCCCCTTCTGCCTTAAAATCACTCTGTAATTCCATCATTATGAGCTCCCTGGGACATGACCCACTGCACCATTTCTTCTCCAGGTGCATTTGATATCTTATCATTCACCCCCATCCCTCTCCAAGAAGTCCATGAGGACAGACAGAGTCAAGCAGAAACCTTCTAGTTTTATTATCATTGTTTTATTTCCATTAGTTCTAAAGGTGTAGAAGTTACGTGGATTGGTAGCCATACTACTTCATAATAGATATTTTTTTACATCTTTAAATAATTACAGCTTGTTCAGTTGGTTGGTTTCCCTCTCCCCCTTACAAAGAAGTGTCTGTTTCTGTGAGACTTTCCCAGGTGACCTGGGAAACTTCAAACTTGGGGAGAAAAATAAAGGCAAAACAAAACACCACCCCTGACATAGTCACAGCTTCAACGTTACATTGAGTTGTTGATTGGTTTCAAAGCTCCCTTGCAATATTCCTGAGCTCCTCCTGATTGCACCCTCTTCATCCAAGCCCATAAGATTGCAAGTGATCCAAGGGTCTCTTCTGATCAGTTTACAAAGAATAGCTGAAGTGATTCAAGATATTGCACTTCCACAAGGAGCAAAGACGTTTGGAAATGGTTGTGACCTTTCTACTGCCCTGTCTCCCCATCCTGGTTTTCATCTGCTCATCTCACTTTGGTGGCCACTGAGCCATTGCCAAGGTCTGGTTTGACACAACCCAACCTTGTGCTGCAAAACCTTTTGGCATCAACATTTTCATGATTAGGGATGATCTCTATGGGAACAAGTCCCACAAATGCATTTATATACGTGCTGAAGTGTTCTGCAGGAGTGAGCTCTTCCCTCTGGCTCCTCAGGGCAGGGATAGCTCTCTGTCCTGCATTTGTGGGGCACCTGGCCTGGAATGATCCTCACAAGGTTCTCCAGTGATAATAGCAATAATAAGAGCAATAATTAACCTGTCTGGGTCTCTAATAATTGTATCTAATTTCATTACCATGGCAGGTCCTCCTGCATTGGCCACCCCAGCTCCCACCTAGGAGAAGGGGCTTTGTGTGATTCCTGGGCTTTGAGACAACGTTCAGCCTCCACAATGACTTGATGCTTGGGAATCCCCAAGTCTGAGCAATTAATTTATCAATGATTCTGCCTCTTATTAGAATCTAACACATATTTGGAAAAACATTTCCAGCATGAGAGTGGTCCATCCTTGGGAATATTCAAAAGTTGCCTGACGAAGGGCCCTGACAAATCTGATCTCATCCCTTCTGATTTAAATTACTCTGTAATTTGATCATTACAAGCTCTGAAGGAGAGGACCTGTCATTTATGGTGAATTTGTACACCACCTAAAATGATAGTGCTGCATTTGAAGTCAGTCTCTAAGCACCTTGATATCAACATTGGCCAGAATAAATGTTCCTGGGTCAAAAATAGCTTTGCAACAGGTTTGGGTGATGAAAAGAACTGCAGAACCAGGTGCAGCCAAACTTCTACTGCTTCTGGTGCAAACAGGGGGACAAAAGAACTGAATTCTACCTCTAAACAGTTGTTCTCTAAGCCTAAAGTTGTTCTCACAGCCCCCAGAGCTTCACCTTTTGAAAGCAGACATCTTGTTCTGCCATTAGGATCTCGTAAATGCTCTTCACTCCATTTCAAGAATTATTTTTAATGCTTTGAGAAAGGCTAAAAACCAGTTAATAAATCTCTGCTGTGGTCATTTAAATACCCTGAGGGAACATAACCACACTTATGTTCTGCAGGGATTTTTCTCTCTGGCATTGCAAGCTTAGAGTCCTTTATGACATCTTGGAGTGTGTTTTAAGGGCAGGAGAAAAATTCCACCATGGATTTTTGGCTTTGAAGGGAGGAGGAGGAGCACAGCAATAAGGCAGGGTTGGCAGAACCAATGTATGGAAAGAGAAATGGGGGTTGTGGTTGGTGTGGACTTCAGCTCCTCTCCAGGAGGCCACCTGCTCTCCTTCCTCTCAGGTTATCCAGGGTAGTTCTGGGTATCTCCAGTGTGTGCATGAGCCAAGTGGTTCATGCATTTTGTGGTGCAGGGCTGCTCTGTTATGGCCAGGAATTCACAGCCAGCTCCCAGGAGAGCTCAAGTGTCATTTACAGAGGAATTTAGTTCAAAGAGGAGGCTGGTTAAAAATCTTCATGCCAACAGAGAAACACCTTTGTGTTCTCACCCCGAATTTGTATTTTTAGGTGCTGTTTCTCCTCCTCTCTGCAGCCTGCCAGGCCCGAGCAGAATCACAGAATCTCATCTATTTTTATTCATGTTTCACAAATGTCTTTTCATCATCTGTAATTAGCACTAACGAGCCTAAACACTGCATTAGCCCAGCAAGACAGGGTGGAAACTGTGGTGCAAACATCATCCAGCCATTCCCATGGCACCATTGCCATGGTGTTTTTCTCTAGGGATTACAGAGGCTCTGTCACCCCTCCAAATCCCTGCCAGTCTTAGGGAGAGCACAGGGAATGTAGGAGGGTCCAGATCTCTGCTGTGACTCCAGTCCTAGTCTCTCTCCTGACCAGTCCAGTTGAATCCTTCTCCTCAGAGAAGCTAAGGAGGAAGAGGGTGAGTTCAGGTAAAGACAACACAATGCCCCTTCTTTTTCTTCAAACCTGTACGTGGCTTTCCTCTTCACCAAGCCAGGAGTTTGGGTGGAAACACTCCCTGTGGGAGTGTTAAACAGTGGGAGACAGAGGATGGCACGTTTGGGAGGGATGCACAATCCCTCTTAGAAATTTTCACTTGGTAGTTCCATACTCAAGTTCTGGATGCAGGGAGGAAAAGAGAGGAGCTGGGAAGGCAAGAAGGGGAACAGAGTTTGGGAGTGGGCAGAAACAAGGGTGGAGAATCTTGTAGGGTGAGGTGTCCCAAAAATTCTCTGCCTAGACAGGCAAAGCTGTCTCTCCTTGGAAATATTGATGAAAACACCATGGCAAGTATCTGGTGAAGCACTTGGACTCCTCGGGGGAGTTGTGGCATCTGCAGTGCTGGAGTTTGTTAAGCACATGCTAAAGACAGAGCAGGCAGGGCTGGGTTAGGCAGAATTGATCCCTTTGGGAAAAGGGATGAGTCAGTGAGCTCTCAGCATCTCTTCCAACTCCATTTGCTACGACTCCCTGGTTCCTGAGAGCCTTATGGGCAAGAAAATAGGCAAGTCTTTGTTTAGTACTCGTGCCGGAATGGAGTTATGCTTCTCTTGCAGGCAGGCAAGTCTGTGCACATGTTTGGTAAAGAAAACAGCCCCTGCCACCTCCATTAGAGGCTGAAGCCTTTGCTTGTTGCCAAAGGTGAAATCCTAAAGAATTAGATGTGGGAAATGGTCACGGGCCAGCTGTTAGGGGGAAAAGTGGGCACTCACAGTACAGCCAGAAAGAAGTGACAGTCAGATTTCATCAATGACATCCAAACCAACATAAAAGTAGGCAAAATAATTAAATTATCTGTCTCAAAAGCAATGGCACAGCAGTGTTAAAAGAGCATCTTTCACTTGCTGTGCACTTGAATCATCTCTAAGCCTGGCTTGTTACTATCCATGAGGGAAGAGCCCAGCCATTTCCTCCAGGATTGGATTACCATAGTGGGTCTCCTCTACCTGCTTCCAGCAGGTTCCTTCTTCCAAAATCCCACTTTGACTTTGGACAGACCTTCTCCAGGCTGAGCCAACAACCTCTTGGAACCACAGTCCCATGATTTCATAATGATAAATAGGAAAGGAGTTACTATTAAATACAGACATTCATCAGCTTTCCAGACCATCTAGGAATATAAAGACAATGCTCTACATGTGTGAGCTGAGGAGGGGAAGGTGTCTCTTTTTTTCTCTGCCCTAGATCATATCAAATCCACTAAAGCCACTAAAGAATCTCTAGTGAAGTCTGTTCAGCAAACTGTTCTGGAACTGGCTTCATTTGGTGGAAGATCACAGAATTCAGGTAATGAGAAGACAGTGGCATTTTCTTCTCGTCAGGGAAAGAATGGATGGTGACAGAAGAAAAGAAGTGTCTCTGTTCCACCATTGTCTGAGTCTCAAATGCCAGATATTTTTAAATAAAACTCAAGAACTGGGTCCATTTCTGTGTTTCTGTTTCATAGAAGGTGGTGACAATCAAATAGAGAGGCTCATTTAAAGTGGGGAAAAATGCTTCATATCCAGTAGTTACTTTGAGATTTTAATCTTCTCTGCTTCATGAGAGCTCTCCTGGACCTCAGATCAGTCCTCTTTACCTCTGTGCTGGAACATCTCACAAAGGAGAGAGAAGGCAGGAGAGCAGAGGAGGTGGGAAACAGCATTGACTTGATTATTACGTGGCATCTTCTTCATCTTTCGAGCGGATCAGCCTGAAGTTGGTGGGTGGGAGCCCAGGTTATGCAGTTATGATGTCCCCGTGGTTCTCAGCCAACACCAGGCTGTTCCAGGAGTCCTGTTTGGAGCTGGTTTGGGGAGACTGGCTGATGGCTGACTGGTAACCCTGCGGGGAAAGCTTCAAAGCTGAGATCACAGGGTGAATGGAGGATCCGTGGCCGGACATGGCAGAGACTGAGAATGCCTATGGAAAAAAGAGAATTCTGTGAACAAAGGTTCCAACAACAGAGGAACCTGTGAATCCCTTTAGTGTGGGCTGGTGCTGTTGTAATGATGTCTCTGGATTTGCTGCAGATTGCAGCTTATGTGTAATACCTTGGGCAGCCTCTTTCCTTGTTTTTCTAGAATCATGGAATCACAGAATGGTTTGGGTTGGAAGGGACTTTAAAAACCATCTTGTTCCAAACCCTTGCCATGGGCAGGGACACCTTCCACTAGACCAGGTTGCTCAAAGCCCTGTCCAACCTGGTGTTGAACACAACCAGGGAAAGACCCTGTTCTTTCCTACTGCTGCACACAGGCCATGTGGTTTTCTTCTAAATGTCAGAAATTATCATTTTGCTTCCCAAGGCTTGAAATTTCATCGTCCTTGGGCTCTCCTGGCTTTCAAATGAAAACCCCTTGTGTGAATCCACGTTGTGCTGGTCTGCAGACATCTAGTGGTGGCTGTGGTACAGATCACACCACTTCACCCTGCAGCTCTCTGCCCTCATGCTCATATCACCCAACACTCAGCCAGCCAGTGCAGAGAAAGTAGGGAAATATTGCCAGGTTTTCCCTTGCTCAAGACAGATCAAATCATAGAAATGTAATGGGCATTTTTCTGCTATGGGATAGGTAGAGCTGCCCAACTGGAAGGAATTTAATGTTTTCAAAAAAACTGCTATTTCCTGTTGTCTGTTCAAAACAGTCACACATCATAAAAAAGCCTAATTGACAAAAATCTGGGGTTTTACCCCATCCTGAAGGATAAATCTCTCGCTGTGAGCTCCCAGACCCCTGAGGTGAAAAGAAGCAGCCTTTTTCCACAGAGATTCATAGAATCATGGAATGGTTTGGGTTGGAAAGGACCTTAAAAATCATCTCCCTGCCATGGGCAGAGACCCCTTCCACTATCCCGGGTTGCTCCAAGCCCTGTCCAACCCGACCTTGGACACTTCCAGGGCTGGGGCAGCCACAGCTTCTCTGGACAACTTGTTCCACTGCCTCACCACCCTCACAGGGGCGAATTTCTTCCTAATATCCAACCTAAACCTACTTTCTTTCAGTTTGAAGCCGTTCCCCCTCATCCTGTCACTCCAGGCCCTTGTAAAAAGTCTCTCTCCCCTCTTTCTTGTAAACTCCTTTCAGGTACTTCCCTCTAAGTACCTAAGTAACATTTTGAGGATGTTCTTCTCCCCAGGTCCACTGACCTAATTCTCACCTTTTTCCCACTGCCATCACCTCCCCTCTGTACCTGAGAAACTGGGCTGGGGTGCCCGTAGTGAGATGAGAGCCCGGGCTCGGTTTTTATGGGCCGCATTTCCTCGGTGGTCGTGGCGCTGCTGCTGCTGCTGGTGGAGCTGGTGGTCGGTGTAAGACTCTCGCTGCTGGATGGGCCTGGGAGAAAGCAGGTGGAAAACCAGGCTCTTTCCAAAGACCTTTCAGTGCAGAGCTGCACCCACCCACCCACCAAGAAGTTAGTGTGGTAAAAATAGATTAAAAAGTGGTGGGAAGGGCTTTGTTGCTGCCGAAAGACATTCAGACATCCCCCTTTTATTTTTTGGAAAATCAGCCTGTTTTGTGGTTGGATCTCTGACTCACAGGACAGTGTGATCAGAAACACAATGCAAACATCTATACACATACAATAAACACCCCTGTGGTTCAATAAACACTCACCTGCTGGTGTCTTTGTTTTGTTAAGGTTCTTCGGCTTGCGCTTCCTCGTCTGAATGCCCTCTTTTCTCATTGCTAAAGGCCTTGGAACCTGTGGATCCAAATAGAAAAGCCTGTTGTTTTCTGAATGTCCTTAAGGTCCTCTAGGAGAACGTGATTCCAGCTCTGCCTTGTGGACTCCCTGAAAACCAGGTGATTTAACTGAAAACAGCAACAAGATGGAGCCCAGATTCCCTGGTCTCTTCTGTGTGAAGGAAGATGTTGAGGCTCCAAGATGTGCATCCAAATGGGAATAGGTAGGCAGTTCACACCTTGGATACTGAGTGTTTTAAGGCCAGGAGGAACAACAACTCATCTGACTGAATTTCCTGTTTAACTCAGAACAAAAACATTCTTTCTGGTTAATACCTGCTTTTGGGAAAGGTACCAAGCTCCTTTAGGAGCTGCTCCCACTGAGCTGGGATAGTCAGAAACATGCTGGGATTTCTAGGAATAATTGGGTTAGGCAAAGCTTCCCATTTGTCTTCCAGCTTGGACCTGTCTCTCATGAATCCATCTACTCCGAGTCACTGAACATCACAGAGAGCAAATTTAGTCAGTCACAAGTTATTCAAGCAAGAGATACCAAAAATAAAGGAATTATTTATTGCTTGATATGATTTTTATTGTATTTAAGGGTGTATAAAAACGCTAGGAGCAGCAGTCATGGAATCCTGGAATGGGTTGGGTTGGAAGGGACCTTAAAGACCATCTAGTTCCAACCCCTCTGCCATGGGCAGAGATGTCATAACAATGAGGAACAGAACTGAGGTTGGCCACTAAGCAGCCACCAGGGTGTTGAAGGCCTCTGAATCTGCCATGAGGGTGGTCCTGTTGTCACTGACTGATGGGACAAGGGCTGCAGATTTGCATCTTGAAGTCCTGCTGTGCCTTGGCCTCCAGCAGGACTCTTCTGGATATATCAGATGTGACATCAATACACAAAGCCCCCACTGACAGGAAGAGACTGTCTGGACTTTTCTGCAGGAAAAGTCACCTATCAGTCCCTGAGGAGTCTACAACCAACTGGTTGTAGCTGGGATTTGACACCCTAGTGGAGGAGCTGGGTGGGAAGAATCTGGACCTGGGTTTATTATAAGACCATGTTGCAAAGGGGATCTAATGAGTATGTGAGAAATGCCCTGCATGCATCCCTTGCCAGTATAACCAGGATGCTGAGGGGCACTAAAACCCAAAGGGACAGCAGAAAAAACAGCTCCAGGAGAGCACAGAGTTGTGCAAAGAACCCCAAAGAACCAAAGAACCAGGGTTGGTGCTGTGGATACCCTCCCACAGAGAGTAGAGACCACTGTGTTGATCCACATGTTACCCCATGGAGCTTCATGTAGAGTCCACAGGCGTTGCAGACGGGCTCTCCCTCGGCGTTCCTGCGCCAGAGTGTGGTTGTGGTCGTGTGGCAATTGGCACAGGAGAGGCCGACACGGCGAGATGCTGACTGTGGGGAAGATGCAGAGAGAGAAAACACATCAGCCCTCCCCTGCTGCCACCAACAGCGTCCCAGATCCCAGTGAGCTCACACCAACGTGCCCCAGGTTTCTCTCTCCTCTTGCCTCTCTTATTTCTCTGCTTTATCCTCTTTCTTGCCTTTTGCAGTGGGTGACACAACTGCCTTTTGCTTCCCCTCTTGCCTTTTGGCTTCTGCTCCACCGCCTTTCCACTGCCTCCTGCCTGCCAGGACATCTCAGCCATCCTGGCACGTCTCAGATGGTGTCAGAGACATAAAATAGAATCATTTAGGTTGGAAAAGACCTGCAAGATCACCCAGTCCAACCTCTGACAGATCCTCACCTTGTCAACCAGACCAGAGCACTAAGTGTCATGTCCAGTAGTTTCTTGAACCCCTCCAGGGATGGTGATTCCACCCCCTCCCTGGGAAGCCCCTTCCAATGCTTAACCACCCTTTCAGTGAAGAAATTCTTCCTGGTGTCCAACCTGAACCTCTTCTGGCACAGCTTGAGGCTGTTTCCTCTTGTCCTGTCCCTTGGGAGCAGAGCTGGACCCATCCCCCAGCTCCACCCTCCTGTCAGGGAGTTGCAGAGAGCCAGAAAGTCCCCCTTGAGCCTCCTTTTCTTCAGAATGACACATCACCTGAACAGAGGCCCAGACCTTCAGCAGGTCTGGTAGCAGCTTAGAGACCCTCTACACCCCTACACTAAGGTGTCTGGATCTCAGACTATCTCACCCTTTCAGACCTCCAAACCCTTCACTTTCCAGGCATCATAGCTACCCCAAGAAGATGTTTTCAGTGCCATGAATGTTTCATACTCTTTTCTGGCTTTGTGTGATGTGGCTTGAGGGGAAAATAAGAAAAAGAGAGCTTCCAGCAGCACTGTCTTCCTAACAGTCACTGGGATAATTGATAGGAATCCCCACTAATGTGCAGAGAACAGACCTTCTGAAGTTCCCTTTCTGGGTAAACTGGTCTAGCTCAAAAGGCCACACGAGGAAGCAATGGGCTTGAAACCATAAAAAATACAAGTTTTCAGCTTGGAAGCAGAGTGGGAGATGGAAGAAGAAAAGACCACCCGCTCCACACCTGCCTGTCTCTTCCCAGCATCTTTCAAAGCTCAATTCTTAGAGGCTGAGGATAAAGTTTGGATGGGCAGAGGTCAAATTCCCTTTTTAATTCCTGATAAATTTGGAATTGAACAGTAGGATGAGAGTTGTGAGATAATGTCTGTTCTCACGAAGAGGAGCCTACAGGGAGGAAATCTGGTGGTCTTGGACATCCAACCAGCTCTGCAGCCCTGAACAGCACAGCTGGCAACTGTGTGATGGGGTGAAAGCCTGGGAGGTGAGGACCTGGCAGCTTCCAGGAATTTCCTCTGTGATCTTTGCCACAGCTTTCTCTCCGTGTCTTTTCCCTCATTATTAAATAGGATCAGTTAATCTACAGCTGTAGCACAATAAAAAATTGAAATTCAAAGTAATTCTTAAGACTTTGAAAGCTGGAAACTCCTTTGGTGCAAAGAAACCAAACTTTAGTTGTAATCTCACCACGTTTTAGCTTTGATCATAAGTGGAGTGAGAGCTTAAGAAAGAGCTTGCAGCAAAGGCAAAGATCTCCCCTTGCAGGGCTCTCTGGAACATCTCAGTCTCCAAAAAAAAAGGATTATACAGTCATAGATTAAACCAAATCACTTGCACTGAATATATTTATTTAGGCAGATCAGTTGGCGTTACTTTTACCACACCCCTATGTTACATCCTGAGACATGTCCTCCTTTTCTTCATGGAAATTCTATTCTAGAGGAAAAAGCAGGAATTTGGTCTCTTTTGCAAGATTTCCAGATTGCCAACTGCCCAGCCAAGTGACAAAATTTCACATAAGGATCTGCACAACTCAGGGATTTATATTTCTTATGGAGTTTTGCAAGCCTTATCCTGAGGCTGTGCAGGGATCCATCGCTGTAAACGACCAACCCTGGTACCCAGTGGGCCATTCCTGGCTACACGGATAATCTGTAGGCCATGAAATGAGAGAGGGAAGGTCCTGGGTGCCAAGGTGAAATCCTGCCTGGATCGGTCAGCGCGGTGTCTGGAAGGGGTTTTCACAAGAGGGCGCTGGGTGTCTGTGGTTGGTGGCAGCGCTCGAACTGCCGGTGGCATTTTTGACACTTGCAGGGGACGGCTGGGTTTGAGCACAGACAGGGCAGGTTGGGGATGGAGCCTCGTGGAAGACAAGGATTAGGAAAACAGACTCCTTTCTGCCTGAGGTTGTGATGGACTCATGTCCCTGAGGGCACAGAGACCTTCCCAAAAGCCCCTCACCAAAACAAGCAGGGACAGACAGGATATCAGTGCCAAGATCATAAAATCCCAGAATGGTTTGAGTTCAAAGGGCCCTTAAAGCTCATCTTGTTCCAACTCTCTGCCATGGGCAGGGACACCTTCCACTAGCCCAGGTTGCTCAAAGCCCCGTCCAACATGGCCTTGGCCACTTCCAGGGATGGGGCAGCCACAGCTTCTCTGAGCAACCTGTGCCAGGCCCTCACCACCCTCACAGCCAAGAATTTCTCCCTAATATCTAATCTAAATCTACTCTCTGTCAGTGTGAAGCCATTCCCCCTCATCCTGTCCCTCCAGGCCTTTGTAAAAAGTCTCTCTCCATCTTCCTTGTAGGCTCCCTTCAGGTACTAGAAGGCCACAATTAGGTTACCCCAGAGCCTGGGGGAATGGCTTCAGAACCCTTCTGTCCCCCAGGTTCCTCATGTATATCCCACCTTGACTCCACAGGTTTTGGGATGCCCTGACCTGCCCCTCAAGCTCTGTTTCAGCTCAACCAATGGAGCCAGGAGCAGGGTATCCAGAAAAGGTATCCAATCACCAGTAAGAGGGGTCATCCAGCAGTGACCAGGGAATAAGAACCCTGAGGGTAAGAGGGATACTAAAGCAAAGAGTGGCTGCTGCTAAATCAACACCAAAGCACTGCCCTTTGTCCTACAGCCCCTTCCACTGCCTGGCCTGAGTGCCTGGAGAACTGGTCTGGACAACACAAGGCCTTGGAATGTCACAAGCACAACAAAATCTGACTTATTTTAGAAATCTGGACCAAAACCACCTAAGCTGGGCAGATGGGGACCCAAAGAGTTGAAACATCCCTGTCACCTCCAGCCAGCCCAGGCCTGTGCCTCACCCTCACCCCACACGAGCTGTGTGATCGTGACTTACCAGCCTCCTCTGGGGTTTGAACAGGGGCCTGTTGATGCCGTTCATCTTGTGGTAGAGCCCGCAGGCATTGCAGAGGTAGTGCCCCGTGCCATCCCTCCTCCAGAGCGGGGTGGACATGGCCCCACAGTTGACACATTCTCTCCCCTCAGAATAATCGTCAAAGAATTCTGCTGCCATGGCAGGAGAGAAGGGAAAACACTCGGTTAATTATGTGACCATACATTTAATTGCTGCTTAGCCCAGAAGGGACATTTCAAGAAATCACAAAACATTCAGATTTTATAGGTTGCAAGAAAGAGCT
Organism: Pachyramphus minor; assembly: GCA_013397135.1. Classification (NCBI taxonomy): domain Eukaryota; kingdom Metazoa; phylum Chordata; class Aves; order Passeriformes; family Tyrannidae; genus Pachyramphus; species Pachyramphus minor. Next base: position 104,728 of record VYXB01006755.1, read on the forward strand.
CTTCCTTTTCCAAGGAAGCCCCCAGGGTTATCAGGAAGAGGGACTCCTTTCCCTGCCATACAGTGTTGGCTGCAGGACTTCAGTGGCAGCAGGGATGTGCTGGGACACGGATACCGGGAGACAGAAATAGAAACCTTCCCTTCTGCTCTGACGTTATCCAATTTTCAGGACTGGACATAGCCAGGGCAAACAGATTGGGACAGGCAAACAGCCGTGTTTACAATCCAGACAAATTCCTGTGACCGTGGATAAACACAGGCCTGGATCCACAGAGCAGAACCGCTCTGACATCAAAGAGCTGCCAGAGCATCTCAGTGGGGCAGGAAAGCTGTGCTGTGTGCTCTGCTCCCCCATGGAAATGCTCCTCACCCAGCCCATCCCAACTCCCTCCCAGCCCTTCTGCCAAGGGGAAGGGCTGCAGAGAGACAAGGGAGGAGATGTTCATGTGCCTCCTCCCTGTTCTCTGCAAGAGAAGCATCTCCTGAGCTACACAAATCCACATGTGCAACATGAACATTCCCTGCCCGTGCCAGGGGCTTGAAGTAAGATGATCTTTTAAGGTCCCTTCCAACCAAAAATATTCCATGATTCTGTGGTTCTAACCCCATCTCAGCTGACAGATAACAGGCATGACTGGGCATTAATATGTGTCAGTGGCTCAGCTTTTGATGGAAATCTCCATCGTGTTTGATGTCACTGTCCAGGGCTTGGTGCACTCACCCACCACCTTCCTGGTTCATCCTGCACCAGACTCAGCGCAAATGTGACATGAGAGGGAGGACAATTGGGCCTGGAGTGACAGGACAAGGGGGAATGGCTTCACACTGACAGGAAGCAGGGTTGGATTGGATGTTAAGAAAAAATCTTTCCCTGTGAGGGTGGTGAGGCCCTGGCACAGGTTGCCCAGAGAAGCTGTGGCTGCCCCAGCCCTGGAAGTGTTCAAGACCAGGTTGGATGGGGCTTGGAACAACCTGGGCAAGTGGAAGGTGTCCCTGCCCATAGCAGGGTGTTTGGAAAGAGATGATCTTTAAGTTCTCTTCCATCCCAAACCATTCTGGGATTCTATGAACTGCCCTGGGCTCGACCAGTCCAATCCCTCTGGCTGTGACAGGTCCAGATCATCTGCAAGGCAGTGCAGAGGTCAACACAACACACCTTGACTACACCATCATTTGAAAAGATGCAAATCAGCTCATCCTTCCCTACAAGGGCTTCAAGAAGCCAAGAACTTCACTACATTTTGTGCTTGTCCACCTGTTTCTTACATGAGTATCTCAGCTTCCTGTTGGAAGACAATAGTTCCCCAAGGAGCAAACCAACAAAATTTGGCTTCTTGCCGAGCTGTGTCTGAATCCCAAGTGGATTCTCTGATATCTAACAGGGGTTATGTTCAGACATCAGCCTTATTTTCTCTTTTCCCCAGACTATTTTTGGAAAATCTGCAGGAAACTGCATAACCATGGAGGAGCCAAAGGATTAAAAAAATTAATGAAGTGGCGCCAGTAAACAGAGACACCGAGAAAAAGATTTATTAGGAGCCTGATTGTCCCTAGAAAACCAGGCTAAAAATTCCAAGAGGTTACACTGTGTGCCCAGGAGGAAATGTTAGAAAGCAGTACATGAGTGTACCCAAAGGGCTCTGGAGCCAGAAAAGCAGGAATCCAGTATCTTCTCAGCATCTTAGGAAAATTACCCTTGAGCAATTCTGGTGGTTTCAAAGAGATGGGAATCCCTCCAGGTGATTTTTGTCCACATGGATTCAGTGATACCACAACCATAATGCCTCCCCTTTGCCTTTAAAATGGCAATTGAGTCACAGCCAAAATCTAGATCAAACAAATTCCCTCTGAAAAGAGAAGGGATTGGAACAGCTGGTCAGGAAGGAACTCATTTCCTTGAAAAATCTCAAGAAAGGAAAACATTTCACTATTTTTTTTTCATCTTAGAAGTTGTTGAGGTTTTTGATTATCGTTTTCCAAAGAAAAAGACAAATCATTGTCACAGTAATTTTGGTCCTGTGAGAAAAATCCCTTCTTCTTTGAAAATAATTCAGTACAGAGCTGTGGACATAATCCAGGGAGAATTTAGAAGAGCAGAGGTAATCAAAAGGTAACAGTTGAAGCTTGAGTGATTTGAGTTATGTCTGTGACTAACTACAAATCTTTTCTGGAGATTTCTCCACCAGAAAAACAAAACATGAAAGTTTTCAATCAAATAAAAAGGAGGAAATTCCTAATGTTTCTCAGAAATGCTAAGAATTGGACAAGCTATTGAATAAGAAGGGCTCTGAAAATTAATATGATATGAAGAAATGTCAAGTATGGGCATATTTCTGGTTTTAGGAAAAAAAGAAGAGGATGTGGAGTTGAAACCAGGCAAAGTGTAAGTCTCCTATTTTCTGACAATAATCAAATTTGCTGCTGAGTGTTGTTTCCCAAGAGTTTGTGTGGCATCCAGATAATTTGCCCACATTATTTTCACTGGTGGTTGCCATCAGACATCTAAAACACCAGTACAAACCAGTCTTGAGACTTGCTCTCCTTTCCCATCTGTATTTGTCTGAGCTCTATTCTTCTCTATTTCTTTTGTGGTTTTGGTTTTGTTTTGTTTTGTTTTTTTTTTTCAGTTTACATGGGATTTGAACTGGAGCTTCTCTCCTGAGGGACTTTCATAGAATCATAGAAATATGAAGTCACAAAAGTTTTGGTTTGGAAGAGACCTTAAATATCATCTCCTTCAAACACCCTGCCATGGGCAGGGAACCTTCCACTAGACCAGATTACTCAGACTCCCATCCAAACTTTCCCTGGTTTAATTTTACAGAAGTCGTCATCTTCTTCTGTAGCAATAATAATAATAATAATAATAAATATTTATGTGATTTTCCCTCTCAGCTGCAGACAAAGGTGATCCTTGGGAATGTTCACAAACAGGAACCAGATGGGGAAGGCACAGACTTTGTTCCCAGGGCACAGGGAGGCTCCAGCGATGGGTGGCTCTCCCTAATCACAGCCCTCATGGGGCCATATCAGGTGGGTGTGTCCCCTACGTGCACCACCCTGTGCTGAGTCAGAAGATGACATCCACTGAGTGCAACCTCATTAAAAACATTCCTGGAGCCCTCTCAGAGCTCACTGACCTCCAGAGATACCACCTGGAGGAAAAATATCCTCACCTGCTTCAAAGCAATGTCCAAGGAAGTGTCTTGGACACTGCTGGATATTGCCTTAGAGAAGATGGTGTGGGGGCTTAGTGCATGTCCTTTAATTAAAAAAGGGTGTTTGGACCCCAAAGAAAGAAGGCAAGGGATTGGATTTCTTTCTCAAAGAAATTATATATATATATATAATTTCATGGCATCACTAAATTTATGGATGAAGTTGTCAAGGGGAGCTTTCTGAGTTGTCCTTCAGGCCATACCTGCTCTCAAAAACCTGAGGGTCTCCAAAATAATTAGAAAATATCACCTGAAGACCCACAGCCCACGTGGTTTGATGTGGGTGGGTGTTCAAGACCTAGGAAACTCAAATGTTTCCAGAGCTCCAAGCCCACAGGAACCAGGATGCACCATCAGTCCGAGCTATATTGGGCATGGAGGTCACTGGGCTTCAAGTGCACTAATTGTTTAATTTGTCACTGTTATTAATAATGGGGATTAAGGAGACTCCCCGGGAAAAAGCAGCAAAGTGTTTTCTTGGCTTCTGTCTCGGGGCTGGAGCTCTAAATCCTGGCATTATGAGATCCCCTGACACTTATTCCTTGTACTTAGCAGCCGGGAAAGGAAACGTTTATTCAGGCAGCAAATTGCCCGAGCGGCTCCCTGAACAATGAGGGGGGAAGGAAAGGCTCCCCCAGTCACACTCACAGCAATAATTTCCGTCCCGTGGCACAGGAGCCGCTGCCTGATAATGGAGATTTATGGGTCCATCCGGTGACCTCTGTAACAGCCTTTCTGCTGGAGAGATTTACTCCCTCTCCCAAAGCCAGGTATGGCCAGCACTGGGACAGGGTTGAGGGAAGGATAAGGTTTGCTGATCAGGCTGAGAAGGACGCCAGCCCATGGCTGGAGTAGCCTTGTGTTTGCTGAGTGGCCTCATCTTCCTCTTTGAACTCCTCCACGTGCCTTTGCCGAGCCCTTATCTTGTATAATATCAGCCTTGGGATCATTTTATGGGCTGGGCTCCTGGTGTTGACTAATGCTGATGACCCTCTACTTAATTCTTCATAAAACCCTGCCTTTAGTCAATGAAGGAGCTTCTCACGTGACAGCAGATCACGAAATGCCTCTGAATGACCAGCGGAGAGGGCGGATTGTGTCCCATCCCTATCCTGGTCATCAGCTTGCTGTGTCAAAGGAGATTTTTTTCCCCTCCCCTCACACCTACAGTTTATGGGCACTGCAAGGTCCCCAGGGCGGGAAATGCCACTTGTGTGTTGCACAACAGCCTCCTAATCTTGGGTGAGGCCTTGAGCATGCTCATGTCAGAAATACTTTCCACAATGGGACATTCAGTCCCCAGGGAGCCAGGAGCAACTCCTAAGTGGGGCGCTGGGGTCTGGTAGGGAAAAAGAATTCTTGGATGTGGCCCTCCGTGACTCTTAGTCATTGGGAGTGGTCCTTCTCATCCAGCTCCAGGTCTGCAGGGATCAAACCTTTACAGATAGTCCTGGGATCAACAACCCAGCAGATCTGAGCATGGCCAGCCCACCCCTACAGGCACTTTTCCCAGCATAGGAAGGTCGTGACAGCATCTCTGACCAAGGACATGGCCCACCCAAAGCCTGAGGACTTTTGCCTTCCTGGTCAGGAAAACCAGATACCCTCTTGCAACAAGTCAGCTGGGGGTCAGAGAAAGCTTGCCCCAGGCTTGAGTCTAAAAAGAGGCTTGAAGGGCCTTCTCTGGGCCTTTCCACCATCTCTGCAAACCCCAGCTCTGCCAGCCTGACACTATGTCCATTTCTAGGTCAAGATCTTTGGGTTTTTCTTAAACAATCCACCTCTAAAAGTGTTTAAGACCAGGTTGGACGGGGCTTGGAGTAACCTGGTCTAGTGGAAGGTATCCCTGCCCATGGCAGGGAGGTCAGAACAAGGGGTTCTTCAAGGTCCCTTCCATCCCAAACCATTCTGGGATTCCTTGTCTCTACAGATAAATCTGTTAACAATGAAGGCATCATCTTGAACACATAAAACTGATAGATCAGGACCTAAAGGAATAAAAAACAGAAAAAGGAAGGACTTTGAATCCTTCAGTTCAGAGCCAGCACCCAGTTTATAGGTTTCTATTCCCAAACCAGCCTCTGGAAGGGGACAAAGAGCCCTCCTTACATGAGTTTGGGCCAGATCCTCCTGCATGAGAAACAATGAGTTTGTCTACCTTCTACTTCCCTCCAGCCCCCTCCTGCCTTCTCCCCCTCTGGGTGAAGAGGAATGGAAAGAGACTTCCATTAATACAGCACTGGAGGTTTGTTTATAGCTGGAGAGATATTTGATATCAACATTTCCCCCTGCAGAAGTGTCTTCTCAACCCAATGAAGCAACTCAACAAAGGAGAAGCTGTCCTTCAAACACAACCAGGCCACTTACAGGCTCTAAACAGACCCTGAGAGCAGTTTTCCCGGCAGAGAAGCAGTTTCCTAAAACAATTTGTTATGATAAGAGGTGAGAGCCACGATCCTGTGTATACACAAATCCCAAATGGACTCTCAGGGGCACTTGCAGCTGAGGCAAAGGACATGGACACCCTGGAATTCCGTCCAAGACACGCTCACCTTCTGCTTCGGGGGACAGCCACAACAGCATGGCAAGGGGAAAAAGGATTCACCATTACCAGCTGCTTTGTCCCAGATCCCAAGATTGTTTCCATTAAAAAGTGGCAGTATGGAAACCATTCCTACACTCCAACCCTTTCAGGCTCCTTTTAATCAATGTTTTGCTGCAAGTAGTGGAGCTCAAAGTAACATCTTCTGTTTCTTTGGAATGGGTTGAGATGTTCACATAAATTGCACAATTCCAGAAGCTGAAGTTTTAAGGGAGGAAAAAAAAACACCACTAAAATGTTTCTGGTCAGATCACAGCAGTTAAAAGTTCTGCTTGGTCCAAGACCATGGCGGAGAAGGGCTGAACTGGAAAGGAAGGTGGCAGCAAAAAAAGGAGAAAGAAAAGTAGAAAGGCAGGGAGTGACTGTAAATTAAAAAGCCCAAATTTATATATGGGGGAGCCAAAGGAAAGCTGTCCTTTGTCCGTGGGGACATCATCAGCTCAGCAGACAGGCTGGGATGAGGAAGCTGAGAATGGAGTCAAGTGTGTTTCTGTAAAAACAGGTTCTGGCCACTGGCTTTTTTGCCCCCTCCCACTTCTCTGCATGTTTCCCCTCTGACAGAATTTGGGAGAAATTCATCCAGGGCCCCACTATTTTAGACACTAATGGACCCAGACATAGGGAGAGCAGGACACTGCCTGTCTGAGTAGTGCCCATCACTGGGCTGGGTGCTGGTGGGAATGTGACTCCCTATTCTCCCCAGCTCTGGATTAACAGAAGGCATCACTTTTGTGATTGATGATCTGCAGGAAGTGGAGAAACAGGTAAATTCCCCACACTTAGTCAGAAATATGGTTTCAAGCAAAAAGCACCATTGTGCAGCTGCATGGAAATGACTTGGTGCTGTCCCAGAAAGATTTAGGGTTTATCTGACATGTCTATGATGGAGAAAATGGTTGTGTACTCAGTTGGCTGCCTGGACCCAACAGTTTTCCCTCTGAGAAACATAAAGACCCTACTGATTGCTGATGAAACATTCAACTTCCAGTCTGACTCTCTAAAAGGCAAAGAAAGCTGGTTTTCCCTCGCCTCGTGAAACACCACGGAGAGACTGTTCCTGTGCAACCTTTCCCAGGCCAAATGTTTCCCGTCAAGGCAAAGGGAACATTGTGTCCCTCCCCTGCAACGTTCCCTCCTCTGCCTGAGGCAAGCCAAGGTCTGTGGCACACACCATTGCCAGCAGGCAGGAATACTCCTTTCCTTCATGGATATGTTTTCCCCAGTTTGAAGGACGGTGGAGGTAGAAGCAGCCAAAGGACCAGCTGAGATCATGTGCAAGAGGGACACAGTTGGTCAAATTCTGGGCCTGGCTTTGAGCTCAGTCTTGCCTCTGCAGTAGGATTCCCTTGAACAAGGCTTTTCATGTCCTTGTGACAATGTTCTCACCCCTGAGAAGGAGAAAAACTGGAGGGGGCAAGAGGACAACTTTCAAAGGCCACAGTCATAAGTGTGGGGGCAAGAAATGGATGGAAGAATGGTGGGTGGAAAGAGCCTGGATACCTCTAAATCATATCTAAACAAACTGTTTGTGGGACGGGGCAGGAGATGGTCCTTGGGGACTGGCCAACCTGGTTGCTTGGAAAAACACTCACAGCTCTCCAGCACACCAGAATCACCAGACCCCAAACCACCAATCCCAATGGTTGTACCAGTGCTGAGAGGAGGGACAGTCAACCTCCACACTGAAGTACCATGTTCTACATCCCAAAAGTGCACAGCCTGCTCTACAGGACACAGGAATGCAGACTTCCCCAAGGATGTAGGGTCTTTTGGCCACCCCTTTGATAGCAACCTGGTGTCCAACAGCAGCTTCTACTGACTGTCAGGCTGTGCCTGAGGGAACTCCAAGGTCTGTTTCCTTCTGCTGGGATACAGGCCTGATCCCACCCACCAAGGTGACCTCCCCTTCCTTACTCCTGCTTGCAATTCTTACGCTTGTAAATATCTGGGGCTCTTCTCTTAAACAGGAGATTCCTCTGCTTATCAACTGTCCAAATATTTTTTAACAAATCTCAGATTAACATGGAGAGCCCAGGGAATGGGCAGGATGGGGCCATCCACAGCCTGGGGTCTGCTTGGCAGGAGGCATCTGGAAATGGTCTTTCTCTCTTTTGGCTAAGGAAAAACAGCCTCAGTGTTATCCTCCTTGAAATATGGCCCATCTCCAAATGGCCTTGTCTGACAAGAGATTCTTCTTTGACGACCTCAGGGAAGGGACAGTGGGGAAAATATGTAGAAGATCAGAAAAGCTGTGGATCTGCAATGCCATGATCCCACCTGGGCAGCTGTTCCCGAGTCGGGCACATGTAAAGGATCATGTCTGACGTGCAGCTGTACGTGGTGAACCCACAGGGGACCACAAGCAGGTGTGATGTGGAGTCATGCCAAGCTGCTGCTCCATGGCTGAGCCATGGGAATTGGCCTTATGGCTACAGGGCAACTGGTGAACCGGGGCTAGTTACTGGGTAACCAGTGAACCCTCACTCTAAGCCCAGCCAACAGAGTCTGGCCATGTTCAGATGTTCTGAGACCCCAATCTGTGGTGATCACATCCAAACTGCTTCCCAGGAGCTGCACCAGGAGATGCTGGGGTCAGGCTGAGGTGATCTGTCCTTGGACTGTGTCAGGAACCCTGATATTACTACAGAGCCACAGAACATCCTGAGTTGGAAGGAACCCACAAGGATCATCAAGTCCAGCTCATGGCCTTGCACAGGACATCCCTAAAACACACTAATGATTGAAAAGCATGGTCTGTTTGGTTTTCATTAGGAGCTGGGGCAATGTCCATCCCTGGACATTCCCAAGCCTCATCCACGTGAAGTCACCACTGCCCTCAGCCGCTGCTGGTGGTTGTCCTGCTTCAAACAGGAGACTGGACTAGAGATCTTCCAACCTGCACTTCTGCAATCCTGCTACTCCAGAAACTCAAAGGTTGGGGTGGCTTTTTTCCCAGACTGATACAGATCAGAAGGAAAGACATTTATCCAAGTCAAATGGGCAAGATCCTTCTTGTAGGAATACAGTCAATTGTATTACATATTATTATCATTATTATTATTATTATTATTATTATTATGTGTGTGTGTGTATATATACATGCCATGCCATAGAATCACAGAATGGTTTGGGTTGGAAGGGACCTTAAAGATCACCTGTTTCCAACCCCACTTCCAAGGGCAGGGATGCCAGGAATGTCCTTAAGAATACCATTGTAACAAGCTAGGAATCATCTCCAATCAATTCTCTCTGGCACTGCTATTAAAATTATTATTATTATACTACTATACAGAACATACAGAAACATGTGTGCATTTATATCTATACATATGTGCACAACTATAACCCACACAGACACACATATATTATAAAAAACTCACTTTGTATATGTAAAACATATATGATACAATAAAAGCCCCCATTTTATAAATATAACACGTGTATACCATGTGTAGGAATATATGAAACACATTGGGCTGCTGCACATGTCCAGCCATGACTGAGCATGACAGCACTGAGCAATATTGACATATCCAAACCCCTGTCCCAGTTTTCTGCTAGTTTCAATAATTTAGTCACAGGCTCTGCCTCCAATTTGGAGGTGTCACACTGATAAATCCCACCCAGAGGAGCTACACCATAAGCCAGGCCAGATTTTGGCTTCCCTGCGGGATGCCAGCCAGGGACAAACAAAAAAGGTGTTTACTACGGCTCATCCCGTTAGAGGGGACAGTGAGTTTGTCTAACCCCTGGCCCTTCTCTTTTCCTCTTTTATTAGTTATTCTGGATGTTAAGTCAACTCAGCCCCTGAGCAGGGCGGGAGGATGGGACGATAAAGCATCTGCAGAGGTCAGTTCACAGCCCAGGCCAATAAAATGGCAGGTACCGAACTTATCAGGGCAACATATAACTTGCAGTTTTTCTAACTCAATTGATTGGACTTTTTATCTAAAATAACAGGCATTATAAGATAGGCGAAAGTCGAGATAAGGAGGAAAATTGAGCAGGACTCAAATCAAGATCAGCCTGGGGACAGGTTCAAACTCCCACACCTGCCCCGGAGGAATCAATGAAAGTTTCTTGGCGTCGTCCGCTCGTTTTTGAAACGCTGCTGGAGTTGAGTGAACTTTGAGACCGCGGCGTTTATTCTGTGATTATAATTAACCTGCTCACCCGTTGTTATTGATTTTGTGTGGAGGGAGGTGGCAGGGTCTGACTGGGATGTGGGTTTAGGAATAGAAGTGGATGGGGAGGGCAGGCAGTGGGGCAGGCAGTTCGCTCTGATGCAGTGAGACCCTGGCTGGAGGCAAAGGGGAGAGGGTACGAGGGGGATTTCACCTTCCTGCTTGTGGTCCTACTTGTTTTGGGAAGCAGAAAGACCCTTCAGGATAGATCTTCACATCCAGAGGGTCAGGATACAGCACCACTGATTTGTCATATTGAAATAATGAAAGACTGAGCATGGGAAACCCCTGGATAAAAACCTCAGCCATGCCTGGGATCCAGAGCATCCCCCCAGCCCAGGGGAGCATGAGGATGAGACACCCCCCCAATCCAGCTTCCCCTCTCATGCTCCACACCACCAAGGCACGTTCCTTAACTTCCCAGCAGCCAGTCCCCAGAGCAACCAGCCCCTGGGGCCAGCACTCCCTTCCCAAAATAATCTCAGACATCTGGGGCCAAACGTCATTCAGAGGAGTCCTGATGTCTGGGGCTCACGGCCTCACTGATTTTTTTACAGCTCCAGCACTGCAAGCCTTGAATATTGAATAATGGTGGCTCCCTGAATATTGAATAATGGTGTCTCCCTGAATATTGAATAATTGTGGCTCCCTGACTTGCTGACCCAAGAGCCTGCTTTGGAAACTCATAGGAGTTTAATTAATAAACATTGGGTTATTTTTTGGCCTCTTCTAGAATTTCAGCATGAAGGAATCAGTTTTCCAGCCTCTTCTTTGTCCAGAAAAATTGCTGCTTCCCTTGCTGCAAAAGCAGAGCCTGTCATACAATAACATGAGTCTGGAACCTGGAGCTTGAAGGAAAATTGAGGTGCTCCAAAGCACAGGCAGCTGAGAATCCGGCAAGAGGGGGTTGTCTCCTGAACGGTCTGGAGATGTTTGCAGAGCCAAAGGAGACAACATGACCCCCAGGCCCTCGAGGTCAGAGGACAACCTGGAATTTGCTCAAATATTAGAGAGGTCTGTTCAAGCAGGGTGGAAAAAACAGGAAGAATTGGTAAAATTCTGCTCTGATGGACTGGCCTGGTATCCTTCTCCCCCCTTATTCCATCTCTGCCCCCAGCCTTGGGTTTTAACCTTTTAGAAGAGCCTGGAAGCAACAGGCTCCCAGCCCCATCCCAGCATCCTATAATTCCACCCCGCTGTCGCTGGAAGCACCGACCAGCGGAAAAGGGCTGAGCTTTGGGAAGAGAAGCAAGAGCAGGTCCCCCACCACGGGACCTCTCCTGAAATGCTCCCCCAGCAGACACCAACTTAATTCCCAGGGATTAGGAGGAAACATTTCCATATAGAGATTTTGTTATCCCAGATTCAAAAGCGTCCAGTACCAGTCCCTGGTGGAGACGGGAGATCGGCCGGGCTCAGTCCCTCATCCGGCTGCCCTCACCCCACCTCCGGTGGAAAACTTATTTTTCCTTGACTTTCCATAATTTTTTTTATTTTACTCTTTCCCAAACAAAATGAATTTCCAAGTGTCTCCCAAGGCTGGTGTGACAGGTCCAAGCGCAGCTCTGATAAGGAGCTCACCAGTTTTACGGGTCTCTAAAAGTGATTTTAAAAAATCACAAATCCCTTTATGTTGCAACAGAGAAACCAAGTGGCCGCTCTTCAGAAAAAAAAAAAAGGTCCCACTGGATTTTGGGCCTTCACCTTCCCAAGAAAACAGATAAATTCACATGTAATTTGAAGTGGGGTACGTTTCTTCCTTATGGAATCTTCTTGCATTGGCCTGATCCTGCACCAGCTCCCGGTGAACCTCCCTGTGCTTTAAAACAGGGGTGGTTTCAGCTCTAAACAACCAGTGTGGGGTTTTTTTGAGGTTGGGGTTTTTTTGTCCATACAGAATCTGTTTTTTGGGGGGAGGGCTGGTCCTGCAACCTGGGCGAAACAGCCCAGGTTTGGCCTTAGAAAGACAGAGAAAACAGCAAGAAGACCTGGAAATGACTCAACTTTGTTCCCCCCAGGCAAAGGGTTCATCCTACATTTAGGTATCCACCTAATAAAGCAAAAAAAAAAACAAACCCTCTGTGCCAGCAAATAATTGAGAAAAAAATTAATCACTGGGCATTTCTTGGAAAGGAAAATAATATCTTTGCTTCCCGTTGACATTGCCCCAAACTTGGCTTTGAAACACAGCCCTTGCCAAAACCCGAAAGCTGAAACATTTCAGCACTGATGGCGGGGTCAGATCTGCATCCAGCTTGGAAAATCTCTGCCCAGTTCTTCTTTGAAAGCAAACCCAGCCTGTGCTTTTTTGGGGGGGGATGAGAAAATCTGGCTCAAACTTATCATATTGAAAAAGAAATCACCCCCGAGTGCCCCGAGTGTTTGAAAGGACGCGACAGCGCGGGGAATGCTGCAAGCTCAACGTACCCTGCAGCAAGGAGCTCCTGGAAAAGTGCAAGGGAAAAAACCCAATATTTTTGGAGCAGGAGCACTGCATGCCTTGGCATGGCAGGGACTCAGGGCTTTTTCAGAAGAGCCTTTAATTTAATGCCACTCGTGCCACAGCCAACGGTGCTCGAATTATTCTCAAGCGCTGTCACGCACCCGGGTGCAGAAAGACCTCACTGCTCAGGCATGGCAGATAATTGGGTTTAATTTGTCATTACAGATGTATTTACAGCTTGGGTCACCGTGACCAGTGATGTGAAAAAGACTTGGAAAGGCCAGAGAGATTTTAATGTTTTGCAATGCGGGACGTTGTCGTAGACGTGCTGCGAAGGGTTTTGTCCCTCAAAGGGGACCCACTGCTTTTTTCTTACCCCCTAGATTAAAGAAAACCTCAATCCAAACTTATAATGAAATTTTGTTCTATAATTAGGGTAAATTTGAGGGGTAAGAGCATATTCTCACCTATTTTCCTGGTTTTTTTAAGCAGCATTTCACACTCGCCCGCCAAAGGAGTATTTACGCCTTCCTGCCAGACAGCCCCGCGAATTCAGACCCATCGACAAGGTGAATGTTTGGTATTTCCAGATATTCCAATCTCCCTTTTTCTGCAGTCCTAGAGGCGTAATCACACACATTCCTCCCTCCAAATCGAGTCGTGCCTGCAACAACCCAACCTCGCTGTTACAACCAAGAGGTTTTGGCAGCGTAATCACCTTATTCGGGGATCATAAGTGCCTGGACTGTGGGGCCAGCACGGTTGTCCCAGCAAAAAATCTGCATTTCTGCCTCTTCCCTCCCAGCATGAGCAAAACTGGCTGCTTTAAGCCCATGGACTGAGCTCTCCATGTAGGTTTCCTCCTACGTGGTTTCACGGGCAGCAATGAGCCCCAAATGGGAAGCAGAAGCTTCGTTAAGTCTTGTTATAATTAGGTTGCAAAAGCCTGGAAGAACCCAAGACACTGAGCTGTATCCCCCCACCTTCCTCTGCCCTGTGTACCCCCAGGAACATCACCGAGCAGGGGGAAATCCCCAGAGATCCCATTTCTCCATCCCTTTTTTTCCTGTGCTCGCAGCGCTCTGTGGGACCCAAGGAACAAAATTTTCAATGTGCCGATGAGAAACAAGGTCTCTGCGGGTTTGGGGACAACACTATCAATTTCTTTAAATTGGATTTTCCTTCAAATTGCACTTTCCCACCTTATTTTAGCAGCCCCTCCACTTATCCTCTCCCAGGAGCAACAAGCTGCCGACCTTCAGGCACAAAAACTCGCTGCACTGCTGCTTTTTCACCCTGTTTAGGATTTTATTTGCTGTTTGGTGCTTTGCTGGTGGGGTTTTTTTTCTAATTTACCCTTAAATTTTCAGAGTGAGAGAGTTTGCACATTCAAAATACCCCTCTGCATTTGGGATAACCAGTTTTGGGGAGCTCCTCTCTCCCCTCAAAGCCAAGGTTTTCCCATAACGAGAAGAATACGGAGGCGTCAGGATTGGGCTGGTTTCCTTTGGGAAACACTGCTTGATAAATACTCATCTGTTTCCAAGGATTTCGCCTCTTTGCTCCAAAATTGGTGGCAAAAAAATATGGAGAGAGCAAAATACAGGCTGTCTCTTAAAAGAAAATATTGCTGTTATTGCTACAGGGATAAAGAAATGCACTTGAAGGGGTGTGTGGAGGAGAGAAATAATTAATCCTGGCTTAATAAAGGCTTAGATTAAGCACCACTATCCACTGCCTTAAGTTTTGTTGCTCTACAAAAATGAATGACCATTTATGATATATTGTATACTACACCATATGTTCTATGCAACATATGCACTTGTATTTAGTAATAAAGTGCAATTTTTAATTAAGGAATTGAATTATTAATAAGGATGGCAGAGTACCCATGATGGTGATATTTTTATTAAATTTGCTGCTTTATTTGCAATTTAAAATCTGTTTGGGGATTGGGGGGGTTGGGACGGAATAAACATTTGCCTGTTTGAGCTTGGTCTTGCTCAAATATTAGAAACCCTAATTCTGTGGGTTTCATCCCCAATCCCAGACTGACGGGTGACAATTAAATTAGGCGGGAGAGCAGGAGGTGGCTTGAAACCCGCAGAGGGGAACAAAGCCCTGGGCAAACCTCCCCCGAGGTGAGAAATGCAACCGGTTGCGAAACAGGGGATGCAGGATCCCGCGTGAAATGTAGACACGTCCTACGGTCCCATCCCGCTGTCCCGTAGCCCCATCCCGCCATCCTCCAGCCCCATCTCCCTGTCCTATGGCCCCATCCTTCCATCCTACAGCCCCATCCCACCACCCCACGGTCTCAACCCTCCATCCGACAGCCCCATCCTTCCATCCTACGGTCCCGTCCCTCCGGGCGCAGGGACGGGAGAGGTTCTGGGCTCCCCTCATCTCCTGCCACCCCACAGGGACAAAGCACCGTGTCCTTCGGTGCGTGGGGAAGGTCAGGGGCTACCTGTAGGGCAGAGGGTTGTAACAAATGCCAGTGAATCACTGGGAATGCCGGGCCCGGGATGCGACAGGACGAATCTCTTAGCATCCCTGTGGCAAAGCTTAAGATCTGTTGCCCAATATCTCCCCCACCACCAGCATTTTCCAGCCCAGCGTCTGCTCCAGGCTTTGATCTTCCCAGATGCTGTTACTGGGTTCCAGCGGTGCCTGTTTGAGGAGCCCTGACTTCGACTTTGCAAAAAAAAAACCCTAAAAGCACCCACCAGGAATGCCCACAGCCCCCCGC
The DNA here is from genome assembly GCA_013397135.1 of Pachyramphus minor. NCBI lineage: Eukaryota > Metazoa > Chordata > Aves > Passeriformes > Tyrannidae > Pachyramphus > Pachyramphus minor. The sequence continues at coordinate 119,926 of VYXB01006755.1, forward strand.
CCCGATTTATTCCCAACCGCCCGAGCCCACAGCAAAAGTGAAATCCCCGCTGTAAGTAAAATTAAAGGCGGTGGGGATGGCAAACTGGAATCTGACCCTCTATTCCCAGCCTGGAAACACCCAGGAGGCAGCAAACCGCTATGGGCTGGATGCGCTCACACGCCCGTGCCGCCCTCCATCCCTGCTCCCCTCTGCCTAGAGAAGGGGGAAGAGGCAAACTACCCATCCAGGCTAATTTTGGGAGAGATTTCGAGGGGTTTTTGATGCTGGCAGGGAAGTCTTTTCAGAGGGGACTTTGCAGCGGGTCCTTTTCATGCCTCATTAAGTCGGGAATTCGCTGTAACTCCATCCCAGGCAACGCCTGGAGCAAGTTCACTGCCTCGACCGCGTGGTCTGATCCTGCTCTTCAGGGTAATGAAATCAGTCACAAAACTCACCCTGAAAAGCCCAGATTTGGTATTTTGAACTCGCACCAGGGGAATTTTTTCAAATGGGCCCTTGTAGTTTACCCACCCAACCTTCCCAGTGCTTTATGACACGTTTTAACCCAAGCCAAAATTCCTCTTTCGAGAAAAAAAAAATTGTATTTCTTTTAGTGTTATTTTCTCTGAATAACTTTTTTCTAAACTTCTTTATCCTGCGTGTTTTTTTATTGTTACAGGCACATATATCCATATTAAAAAAACAGGGAAAAAATGTTGTGCGTAATTGCACAGACCGTGAATCCGTGTCTGCATATTCAGTTGTGCCTGCCTAGACTTGATCTTTATTATTAAAAAATTATAATAATTAATATTTCAGTGGCCCCACGGGTGTCCGGCATTGAACACCATCCAAAAGTGGCGGTTCTTTGGGAAAAGGAAACGAGAACACTGCAAATATCGCTTGATTTAACAGAGCCTCGAGTGAAGGATTCTGTTTCCACCTTCAGATTCCTCGTTGTGTAGAGAATAAAAATGTTTTTAGTCCCCGGGAAAGGCAAAGAAGGAGTCGATTCCACACGGAAGGACTGCTCAGGTGCTGAGTCGGGCTCGGATGTGGTGTTAAAATGGGTCTGTCATGGGTGCAATCCACAACGGTGTTCCCCCCCCCTACATCTTTCAGTGCCTTCGGTGGTTTTGCTCTTAAAATCATTAAAATAAAACCCTTCTCGACTCTCAGAACCCTCAGCCATCCTTTACAAGCCTCACACAACCCCCTCGATACCCACAGCCTGCGCAAAGCATCGCCCCGCCGTGGAGGAGGGACCCGGCAGCGACCGCGTCCCGACTCGGGGAAAAGAGGGAACGGGGCAGGTCCTGCTTCCCGGAGGAGCCGCCTTCCAAAAACCCATCTTAATCCTGGACTTAAAACTTCCCGGCTTTCAGGAAGTTTCAATATATATATTTTTTGAAAATCAAAACCCAAGCACTTTTGATTTAAAATCCAAGGGTTTTTCCATAGTCAAGGCAGAGACGTAATCGGCCCCGTGCTAATGAATCCCGTGGATTCTGCCGCGCTGCCCTCGGCGATCCCGTGAATCCGGCACCCGAATCAGGACCTGGCCATGGAGGGGAGTCCCGTCTCCTTCCTCCTTCATTAACAACCCTTTTCTGGACTGGTTTAACTCATCCCCTCTTCCCAGTACTATTTAAAAGCCCGAATAAAACCCACTTTTTGCCACCAAAATGCAGACCTGCAACGAAAACCACAGGGTTCGAAACCCCCAAATCCCCACGCTCAGTCTCTGGCACTTTAAAAGCTACCGGGTATTTTTTCAACTGCAATTCTTCATTAACATTATTTCTGGTTTAGTTTTGGGGTTTTTATTAAGAGTCTTTTGAGACCACCGCAAAAAGGTGATTTCCCCCCCCCCCCCCCAAAGAACAGATGGCACCGTAGTCGAATACAAATATTCATATGTCCTCATTGATATTCAATTAATATTTGATTGTTTAATTCATCCTGCTTTTTTCCTCCACTTTCTACCTTCTCGTGGCTTCCCGAAAATCTTGCCTGGCTGGCTAAAATTTTGTCCTTAATCTGTTCTCCATCTTAACCAATTTCTTAGCACCCAAAGAAAAGCAAAAGACATTGGCAAGGCCAAGCCTGCACCGATGCCCAACTTTCAGTCTTTTAGCATCTTAAAATAATGCTAAAGATAACGCAAATCTTGCTAGACACGATGGAAAAGTCACCCTCCAAAATTCAGGCTTAGGAAGAGAATCTTAAAAAAATATCTGCAGACAAATTTGAGGCATCTTCTTTGTTAATCCCGACCCCGAAGCCGACAGAAATACCTTCACTGAGAGAAGGCGGGAAGGAAAGAAGGGTTTATGAAGCTGCAATGCGAATTTGTGCCCCACATTTCTCTGCCCATTTATCCCTCTTCCACCTCAGGAAAAAACAAAAGCAATATTTTAAGCCATTTAGACCAATTTTTGGTCGTAGAAACCAGAAGCATAATTAAATGGAAGGCTCCAAGATTAGGAGCAGCACAAGAGATCAGGGATGAGATTTTTAGGACCAAGGAGAAGCTGAAATACAGGGTTGGGTTGTTCCAATGTGCCTGAGTTCTCCAAAAAGCAGGATAACAAATGTGGATGCATTTCTTTTTCTCCTTCTTCATCGTCTCTCCCACCTCAGTTCTAAATTTCCCTTCAATCTGCCTTTTTCCAGTCTAATCAAACTCCCCAAAAATTACTTTAAAAAAGACCAGAGCGTAAAACAGCCCAAAGGGAAGATCTGGGATTCATGGAACAAACTTTGATTTCTCTATTTCCCAAACAAATTTTCCCCATTTTACACCTAAATCCAGCTCAAGAAGGCGCTGCCTGCGTGCCCGTGGAACATCGTGGTACTGGAGAGCACGACCATCCCCATCACAGCCCCCAAATCCCCTCGGAGCTATTTGTGGAGTCAGCAGGGCCTTGGCGCCGGAGCTCATCACATCATTCCTTACTGTCCCGGGCCTACCCTAAATTCTATTTAAATTTTATCAAATTTTTTTTGGCAGCTGAAGTGTTTGAGGATATTTAGTAATGTTTTTTCAGAGTAAATGTATGTGCAGCGAGGGCAACCACAGCACAGCGGGGTTGAAGCCGGAGAGGCGGCTCCGACAGCGACATCCCGAATACCCCGAATTTCTCCCTGCTGCCCTTCGCGCATCCTGAACCTACACACGGAGGGGTGCGTGCACCAAAATCTAAGGGGGGTAGATGGGGTGAAAGCCTCCCTCCCCTGTGCCAGTCCCGGCTGTGCTCACCGATGTTGGCGTGCCGGGCGGCCGCGGGCGTCCCTCGGCTCTGCAGGTTGTGCAGCATCGGGCTGTCGAAGGGCGAGGAAGTCCAGGTCGTGGCCATTTCGGGGCTCATATAGGCCGGGTAGGGACTGGAGTAGGAGCTGCCGAAGCCCCTGCTGTACTGCTCCCTCCCGTTAGCAGAAAGGTTCAAGGAGCCGCTGTAAGCCGCCGCCGCTTCCCGGGAAGAGGTGGCAGGGATGGGGGTGCTGGTGGAGAAGGAGAACCGAGGTGACACGGGAGGGTGAGAAGATCCGGGGTTGTAAGCGGCGCTTTCGGCTCCGGGTTGAGTCCAGATGGAGTGGCTGGAGACGGGGCTGCCTTGCTGGGAAGAGCCGCTGCTCTGGAGGTAGGGCAGGCTGGGGAGCATGGAGGTGACCCTCGTGGTGGGCACATAGACCGGGGACGCTGCGGCCGCGCTGTGCATGAAGCCACCTGCCCCCTCGTACGCCGGAGGGCCGGGGTTCGCTGCCATGGCTAAACTCTGGTACATCTCGCGACGGGCCTCCCCAAACCCCAGCCGGGTCCCTGGCCGCGATCCAGAGCGATGGGGAGCGGGAGGAAAACCCCCGGCTCCACTTCCCCCCGAGGTGAGCAGCGGCCGGAGCGGTCTCGCGTGGGCACAGCCTTCCAGCCAAAACCAAAACACCACCAGCGATGCGATTTTCCTCCACCACCCCCCTTTCCCCACCGCCCACCTTCCCCACCTTCAGCAGGTCCCCGCCGCGTCTTCCAG
>VYXB01006755.1:131889-201558 GCA_013397135.1 Pachyramphus minor
CACAAGGGGTGTGATCTGAGGTTGACAGTGTCGTCCAGCAAGGGACACCACGGGTAGCTGGGGATTTCTTCCTCTCTTGGAATCTTCCTGTCTTCCCCTGGATCTGTCACAGATGGATTTCCTGAGCTTGGGACACTGGGCTGGGACCCAGCACATGGTCACTCAGCCTCTCCCAGATTCTCTGGCCTCAGCTTTGCACATGAAAGGAGGACCCAAAGGGTTGCCCAGTCCTGGCAGGTGGAGTCCTCATTCCTGGAGGGATTTAAAAGATGTGTGGAAGTGGCACTGGGGACGTTGTTTAGTGGTGACACTGGCAGTGCTGGGGGAGTGGTTGGACTCAATAATCTCAGAGGGCTTTTCCAACCCAAACGATTCCATGGTTTCATGAAGTGCTGCCAGGGCTCCTTTGGGTTATATCTAATTTCCATGTGGTCTACACGACAATTTCAGGAGTTGAGGCAACATCATGGAAATATTCTTATTTCCTAATTAACTTCCATGCAGCTTTCCAGAAATATCCCACCCAAACCCCCTTGCTCTGCTGTTCTCCATCCAAGCAAACATTGCAGCCTTCCCTCAGAGCAGCAGGAATTCAGACTATGCCACTGAGATTCCTATGACTGCACAAATAAAGCTCACAGTTTCCCTTTACCACTGGGAAGAGTCTTCTCCTTCTTCTGCTTCTCCTCTTTTGGGTTTGTACTGAAAAGACAAATACAGCTGGTGTCATGTTTTTGATGCATCAAAGAGCAGCAGAGCTGATGGTCCCTTAAATCTGCTGAAATCCACTCTGGCTTTGGCTTTTGGACTCATCCTGCAGCTGTGGCATTTTGTCATCCATGGGGAAAAGCAAGAAAACACACAACAGGTTGTAATTGTAGAAAAACACATGAAAGTTTGTTTTATCATGAAATGATATTGTTATCATCAGGCAAAGCTCCAGTGCAACACATGGGGAATGAATATTCATGTGTGTTGCCAAATATATATCTGTAATTAGCCCTTGTTCTTAGATCATTAATGCAGGGTTGATGTTGTTAATAAATAGTTACAGCTCTTGGGCAACACACTTGGGAACAGATGCACCTCTGGGTTTTCATTGTACAAGTCAGGAAAGGTATGAGCCCTGGGGCTGGTGGTGTAAGAAGGGACAGGTGGAATCCTGGACACCTTCCACTATCCCAGGTTGCTCCAAGGCCCTTCCAACCTGCACTGGAACACTTCCAGGGATGGGAAAGCCACAGCTCCTCTGGGCAACCTGTGCCAGGGCCTCACCACCCTCACAGGGAAGAATTCCTTCCTAATATCCCATCTACCTCTTCCCTCTGGCAGCGGGAAGCCATTCGCCCTTGTCCTGTCCCTCGAGGTCCTTGTCCCAAATTCCTCTCCAGCCAGCCTGGAGCCCCTTCATTCATTGGAAGGGGCTCAAAGGTCTCCTTGGAACATTCCCTTCTCCAGAGCATGACTCTTGGCTTGCAGAATAGAGCAGCTCAGGCTCAACCCAACTTGTCCTACTCTGACCAGGTACCAGGAACTGGATGGATAAGGATATATCCTCTTCCATAATGAAATGGGATACACTCCCTCATCTCTTGTAATTAAGGAAGATGAAGGCTGGACAGTGTGAGCTTCATCCTCCACCTGCTCTTGGGTTCTTGTCCCATAATCAGTCTGAGATTTCTTGCTTAACATTCCTGCTGGTGAGACAAAGCCAGCAGTGGAGGAGGAACAGGAGGGCAGGGAGAGGGTGTAGCTTTAGTTAAACCAGTTGACAACTCTGCTAAAAAAAGAGGCCCTGGGACCCCTCACATTTTTTAGGGTTCCCTGATCTTCCAGAGGTCCTGGGTGGAGGGAGAGCTCTTCCTTTGCCCTCCCATCTGCGTGGCCACCACCTTCATGGTTGACTCTAAGGGAAAACTGCACTGATGAAAAGCTGCAGTAACAGCATTTTAAGGAAGAGGGACAAAGCAGACTTTGATTTAGCACATAAAGCAAAGACATCCTGAAAGGACAGGTCTTACCATGTGTCACTGTAGTGTCACCCTTGCTGGCACCCAAGAACCTAAATAAAGGATGGCTGCAGGGCTCTGCAATGATACCTCTGAGAGAGAGAGACACGATCCTGGTCTTGTTTTCGTCATAGAATCATAGAATGGTTTGGGTTGAAAGGGAACTTAAAGATCACCTGCAGCTCCCTGTGAGTCAATCCTTGGCCATATAAGACCAGAATCAGGCTGGATCCTATATTTTTCTTTTTTCCCCCTTCTTTTCCTTTCCTCTTTTACAAAAGATCCTGAGCACTTTACAAGGATTACCATGTTAAGCCTCAGAACAACACTGGGGAGGGGGTAGATCTTATTATGTGGGAAGACAAGGGAAAGGTTGGTTTCCTTGTTTTAAGAAAATTTGAAAATGTTTCTGGATTATTGTTTAAACTCAACAAAAAGAAAATGTAGGCTTGACCTGCTCTAAGCAATAAGTTTGAACACTTCTAATTTTCAGCTCTGTCTAGGATTCTGGTTTTGCTTTTGAAAAGACAATATGATGGGAGCATGAATTCAGATCAATTCAATTTCAATTATAGCTGAAAAAAATTGAATTATTTTACTTAGATCACATTAAAATGTATTCTTTTTTTGGGAGGGGGTGGTTCATATAGAGAATAAAGAACATTTTCAGAATTTAGTCTTCTTATTGCAGTAAAAAAACCTTGACTGTTAACAGCAGGCAGTGGGAAAACCAAAGCACGGGCAAAACATGTTACATTTTATATTGTTGCAAACAAAAACCAAACACACAAAGGGAAAAAAGGCCAAGAAACAGTGGGGCTGTTGTTGTTTAACTCTTTAGTTCTGGTTTTTCTTCTTACATGGAAAATGTTATTAAAAATATGAGAGCCAGAAGTCTCCACTGCAAAAACCAGGATAACTAAGGAGTCTCCAGTGCTTTTTTCTCTCTCAGTTGCATCAGGTTCACGTTTCTGTCATCACCCCTTGCAGATGTTCCTTTGAGATGTTCCTCACCTGTTCTTTGAGCAGATCTCAGCATCTCAGCTGGGTCACACCGTGCCTGTCCTTGAGGTGAGAAACATTTAGAGGCAGATTTTACTCCCTGCAAGTGTTCAAGGCCAGGCTGGACAGGGCTTGGAGCAACCTGGGATGGCAGAAGGTGTCCCTGCCCATGGCAGAGGCTTGGAACCAGCTGATCTTTAAGGTTCCTTCCAACCCAAACCATTTTATGATTCTATGATTCTTTATTCTTCACATTTCATATCCCATTTGGAATAAAGAGTTGGGTTTTTTTGAGGATACCCTAAAATCTTCCATTTTCCAGCGGATGGTTGTGTGAAGAGCATCTCTGAGCCTTTCATTCCTGCCTTTTGTCTGTCCTTGGGATTTCAGCCCCAAATCTGAGGTGATGTGAGTTAAGATGTCGTGCACAGCTGTTCAAAATTCCTTTAGGTTGGAAAAGACCTCCAAGATCATCCAGTCCAACCTGTGACCAATCCCCACCTTGTCACCCAGCCCAGAGCACTGAGTGCCACATCCAGTTCTTCCTTGGACACCTCCAAGGATGGGGACTCCACCACCTCCCTGAGCAGCCCCTTCCAACACCTGACAGCCCTTTCCTTTCTTCCACCATCTGGTGGATCCTGGATGCCTTGGCTATGGGAGACATGCCTGGAAAATTGCCCTCAGCACCTCTACTTTCTTCAGACAGTCAAGGCTGTCAGCAAAGTCACAGAACCACAGAAGAGTTTGAGTTGGAAGAGACCTTAAAAATCATTTTTTTCCAGCCCCCTGCCATGGGTGGTGACACCTTCCACTAGAACAAGTTGCTCCAAGCCTTGTCCAGCCTGGCCTTGAACAATTCCAGGGATGGGGCGTCCACCCAAGTATCCCAAACACTTTGTGGGAACGTGCCAAGACCATCCCCATGAAGTGGTTTGGCTGGTACCTGTCTAAGCTGGAGTGGACCAGGATGGATGTGGCCAGCTGGCCAAAAACCAGGTCTGCTCTGATACAGTTTATTTGGTGTTTCTGAAGATGTTGTGGTCAATTCCCAAGGCTCCACTGCAGGTTGCCCAGGAACCTCTGGGCAAATCTGGGCTTAATGTCCCTCTGCAGTCACTCCAAAAAGTGGGTCCTCCTCAGGTGTCCCTCTCCATCAATTACTGACAATAATTTAGACACCACTGGGAAGCATCTGAAGTGGATCCAGCTGGGCCTCCAGGTCAGATCCTTCCATGAAATGCTCTTTGTTTCCTTCCTGTATAATGTTGGCCACCAACGTTAACCATGTCTTGTAGGGTTTGGGCATCTTCTGGATTTTGGTGGTTTTTTTCAGAATTCTTGGCCAATTTCACATTTTTCATGTTGGGAAAAAAAAAAAAAGAGGAAAATATATAGAGCTTTTTCCTATTTTTATCCATTTTTTCTGTTTTCTCTTTTCCCCTCACTCATTTTTTTCCTCTCTGTTGCTGGTGGAGCCCAAATGCCTTATATGGACATTTTGGAAAACAATAAAAGAGAAGTATTTAGGGCAGAGGTCTTCCCTTTAGATTTGGTGTCTTTTGGAGCCTGGATCATCAATGAGCTTCTAATTTTACTTTTACTTTTTTTCTTTCTTCTTTCCCACCCTGTTCTTGTCTTGTCAGATGAGTCCTGATCTCATCAAGATCTCTCCACGTGCTTATCTCCTCTCCATTGACTGCAAGAGGGTTGCTCAGTAAATAAAGCCCAGCAAACCTCACGTCTTCAAAAGATATCAGGAATTTGGATGGAAAAGTGTGTCTGGCCAAGGCTTCTGTGTTGGGCTGTCAGCACAATAACACCCTGACTTGGCTGATCCTTTACAGTGCTGTTAGAGGAGAGATATGTCCTTAAGGCTTGGGAAACCCCAGCCCAGGAAAATCTCAATTGTCCTGAGATTTTGGAGTGACCACTACACCTCTCTTAGGGGCTTCAGTTGTCCATCTGCTAAAATAAAGGTAACAAAGCCCCGTGGGGTGCAGCTGGTGGGATTTTGACTGCGACCTGCAACGTGCTTTCCACACAGTCAGGATCTGAGGTGGCACGAGCTGATGGGACATTCATCCCAACCTCCAGCTCAGAGACAAGGGAGGGAGGGATTTGACTGTGCAAACAGAGATTAAGGCATTGATCAAAACACTCCTGAGTGGCTTTATGGATAAGTCTATCAGCGGGTAGAGCTTGATGTCCTCCCTGCAAGACGTGAGGGCTGATGCCTCCATGGTGATAAGTTGATAGTGTTGACCAGAGGCATTATCAGGGTTGGGGACAATGCAGGACATGAGCAAACACTGGGCAGTGGCATCTCAAGAAAGGCTTTGGGGGTCACTGGGGTGATGCTGCCTTGCAAGGCAGACCCTGGGAGACGCTTTCCCTGCGTGGAGGGGTTGGGAGAGGATTGGTGGCAACCTTAGGACGTGAAAGACTGAGGGTACAACGTGATGGGGTTTGGGTGACAGCACTGAAAGATCACCGTGCAAAGCAGATGTCTTGGACTCTCACAAAGTGCACTGAAATCATCAGTTCTCAGGCCAGCTGTCACAGGATCATGGAATAGTTTGGGTTGGAAGGCACCTCTGGAGATCATCCAGTCCAACCCCTCTGCCAGGGTCACCCAGAGGAGGTGACACAGGAAATCATCCAGGTGGGTTTGGAATGTTTCCAGAGATGGAGATTCCACAACTCCCCAGGGCAGCTGTTCCAGTGCTCTGCCACCCTCAATGGAAAGAAGTTCTTCCTCATGTTGAGGTGGAACTTCTTGTGCTTTAGTTTATGGCCTTTGCTCCTTATAAACCTGTGCAAGTCAGGGCTGGAGAAGGCTGTTGGAAAATGATCTTGGTGTTATCTCTGTGTCTGTAGCTTCCTTTTTCAAAAAGGAGGTTGTGTGGGTGTGCTGGCTGCACATAACATTTGCACTGACTGATTAGTTCAAGCCAGGTTTGGCAGAGGGGTGGGAGACCTGTAGGTAGGAGTAGGAATAGGTACCAGTATGAGGATCCACAGAGTCTGGCTGGAAACAATGTTGAGCCAGGAGCTGTTTGCATGTCCAAGCCATGGACAGGCTGCATGACTGGCTAAAGGTGAAGCAGATGTTTTAATCTATAGAAAATCACAGCATTTTATTCCCTGTTTTCCAAAATGAAGCATTTCCAGCTTTTCCAGAAGACAGAACTGCTCTCACAAGGTGCTGTTTCCAGATGACCAATTTGCACACATTTCCACCAACTCTATAATTAAAATGAGATCCCAGAGCTCTCAGCCAGTCCCTGCAAAGTTCACACATTTTAATGTTCCCATCGAAGCAAAACCAACATCCAGAAACTTGGCAATAATTGGATCATGAAGTGCAAGCTCCCATGATTACATCAGGAGAGCTCTGCCAGGGCTTTACTAAATCAAAAGAAATAATCAGAGGGCTGGAAAAGGGAGCAGTTGTTCATTTAAATGTCATGTGATGACCTAGAAGAGGTGCAAAGGAATGACTGTATTCTTTTCTCTGGGGAGATCTAAGGTTGCTCAGGGAAGTTCTGGAGGTCTCCAGTTTATGCTGTGCTGGATGGAGACCTTTCAGCTCTCGCACTGGTTCTCAGGAGGATATTTGTCTAAAGGTTAAGCTGCATGCTTCCTGCTGAAAAATAATTTTGCTAGCAAATACCTGGAATCCACAGGTTTATCCATGCTTGGCTATGACTGAGGTGATGCTTATTTGTTTATGTTTTCACCTGAACCAAGTAGCACATGATGTTCTGCGGGTGGTGATTCTTGGGGAGTTGGTTGGAGATAATGTGCTGCTTATCTGTGAAATCCATACAACCCAAATCTCTGTGAGCCTTGGCTTTGGGCTGAATTTACAGCTAATTTGTCTTGTCCAAGTGAGCAACTCCGTAGATTTGTGTGGGAGGACTTGAGTGAGTGAAGGTTGATGTGGCTGAGCCCATCATTTTGGAGTTATCACCAGGCAGTGCTGTTATATAGAACCCTAGAATAGTTTGGGTTGGAAGGGACCTTAAAGGTCATCTCATTCCAACCCCTGACCATGGACAGGGACACCTTCCACTATCCCAGGTTGCTCTAAGCAATGTGGGGCTCATGCACACTGGGGTGGAATTGGCCATGGTGTCCAACATCTGATTCACCTTTACAGAGGTCCAAGCCCTGGTCAGTGCATTGTGGGAGGTAGGTACAGGGATGCTGACCTGATCTCAGGAATCCTAAAATTGTCCTTACCACTGCCCCATCCCTGGAAGTGTCTAAGGCCAGGTTGGATGGGGCTTAGAGCAACTTGGGATAGTGGAAGGTGTCCCTGCCCATTGCAGGGGTTTGGAACTGGGTGATCTTTAAGGTCCCTTCCAACCCAAACCATTCTATAATTCTGCTCTACATGGTGTAACTTCCCCAGAGGGATATTGTGGTTTTCCAGAGTTTTTCATGGCCACAATTGAACACACTTTTTTTCTATGAGGAAGGTGGGGGTTTTTTTCCATCACAAAATCCCCTAAAATCCCGTCAATTTTGGTTTGAAAGCAAAAAGTAAGGGAGTAGCTGTCAGCAGAAGGTTCATTCATCTTAAAAGAGAGAAATTCCAGTCAAATTAAATAATAAAAGAGGTGATAAAAGCCACCTGCTGTTTAACTCCAGGTTTCTGTTTCTCTTTAAATCAGATCCGTGTATGAAAGATATTCAGTCTCGGATTTTTTGTGGAATTTTTGGGCCAGATCTGTGTCTGCTTCTTATAGGAAGAGGGATGTCAATCCAATCACCGTCATTTCATGATGCTGGACATCCTTTTTCACTATCCAGTCTCAGAGGAAGCAGATTTCCCTTGGGTTTTATAGGAGGGAAAATAAAAGCAGGAGACTTTCCTGAAGGGAGAGGGCTGGGAGGATAAGTAGAATATCCCATCTCTCCCTGCCCTCTGGCAGTGGGAAGCCATTCCCTGTGTCCTGTCCCTCCAGGCCCTTGTCCAAAGTCCCTCTCCAGCTCTCTTGGAGCCCTTTTACACACTGGAAGGGGCTCTGAGGTCTCCCTGGGTCCTTCTCTTCTTGAGATTGCTGCAATTCCCAGCTGGGCAAGGAGCAGGGCTCTTCTTGGAAGGTTATCCAAGTCCAGTGAGGAAGGACCTATTTGGTGATGGTTTATTTTGATGTTGCCAGAGACAGCAGAATGCTGCAAGGACTTGGGCTGCAAGACCCCTGAATTAAGGATTAATATAAAAAACATACACGTGGGCAAAATGGACATTGGCTAATTTGGTTTCAAGAGCTCCAAACACCTCCATGCCCAGCAGTGAGTTTGGAATTTTGGGAACAGACACGTCACACAGTGGACAGGCAGAGCTGATAAAGCTGGGTGAGCGAGAAGTGCAGCTCTTGGCAAAGCCAACTGCATTGCAAAGCCTGGGACACTCAAGCAAGGAGCGTGGAAGAGGTTTATGAAACCCTGAGACAAGGGAGGACTTGAAGGAAACCTGGATAAAACAGCATGAATAACCCTGGGACGAGGCACTAACGGAAAATCCAAGGGTAAAAGAGGTTCCTTGTTTCAGGGCTACCCTAATTAAACATGAGAATTTATCTCACCATGGCATGAAAGGGGTCAGATGGAAGTAGGAGCTGAGAAGTTGTTTGGTGCTGGATTAACATCTCCTGCTTCCCCCAAATTGGCAGGACCTATAAACAAGACATAGACTTTGCTGAAGGGGGAGAAAGAGGTGAAACCTCTAAAAAGTCCCTTGCAACTCAAACTATTTTATGATTTAATGAAAATAAGTGGAAGGGCTTGCCCAGGGCTAAGCAGTGAGTCAGGGGTGGAGTCAGGGAGCAGGGCTGAGGTCGCTTGGTTGTCCCAGCCTGGCTCAGGATCAAGAGAGAAGTAGTGACACTAAATAATGAATGGGGTCAGTGGTTTTTATCCCTTCCCTTTCATGACACTCTTGAAGACTAAAACATACGGATGGACCGGGATCTTTTAACTGAAAGGTTGGTCCCTGTTCCAGAGTTGCCACTTCACTGAGGTTTGTAGGAGATTTTGGGAGATCCTCCCTAAAAATAAAATCAAGACACCCAATAAACTTGTCTGTTTTGTGGTTTTCCCATTGCTGTTCCCATTGAATGCTTGTTGTGTGCAGAGTGATGGGCTGTTTTTTAACAAATCTTCCTGGTGTTTGATGCAAGCCCAGGGGAACAGTAAAATGGCAAACCCTGGCTGTCTCTGCTCCCAGCCTTTCCTTGGAGTTAGATAACAGCAGCAGCAGATAAGAGGAAAAGTAGTTCTTTAATTCAGTCAGAATTTCACTTAGTGTGAAGGAAAATGTCTAGTGAGAGAATTAGACTAAGCCAGGAAATTGCCTCTTAAACCTGAGCTCTCCTGTCCTAAAAGTATATTCAGCAGTTTACGTATCCACATATCTGTCTTCCCCTACACCACCATAAAATCCTGGCCTTCTAACGGTGTGGTGGACAAGAAATTCTTTAAAACTCATAAAAACAAGCCAGTGCAACCTGTACAACTGCATAGCCTGGACGTTTTTCCAGGTGTCCCTCCCAGTGTCAAATATTCCCACTGAGGACATCTGAGGGCAACAGAGCCATGATCTCCACTTGCCAAGAGGTGCCCACCCAACCCATAGTGAACTCCATAGAGGGGGGTTTTGGCCAAGCATGGCCAAGACAATGCTTTAGGTGACCCATGACCTACTGGAGCCCAACACTTGGGTGAGAGAGGCTCAACCAAGGCTTTGCCTTGAGCAGAAATCTTTTGGGAGGCTAAGGAGGGATCAGAGTTGGAGTCTTACTCTTGTCGAAGACCAGGATCCCATTCCAGAGAAGAAGGCTGTATTTACCTTGCCTCTCCTCTTATTTTTCCATCCCTAGGTGTTTGCTGGCAGGGAAAACTGTTCTTGCCATCTGGGCAGTAGGATCAGCACATGGGATATCCTTGTGGTTTGGGAAGATCTGCCATGAACAACCCTCTCATGGCAAAGTGTTGCTGTACCTTCACTGCAGTCAGGTGGATTCACCAAAAGGATAATTCTGCTTAATAAAAGATGTTTGGGTGTTCTTGTATCATCCCAACTGGGACCTGGCAAATCATTTTCTGTTTTGAGAGGGAGATACATTCAGACATCTCTTTAAAGCCTTTGTGGGGATCTTCCCAGTCTGCATCTTACTGACGGGTGGTCTCCTGACCCCGCTACCAGCACCTCCTGAGGGATCCCTGCAGCTTTGTGCCTCTTAGGCCAAGGAAATCAGAAATGTGGCAGGCTGGTATTAAAACCTGGCCAGCTTCCACTCTGTTTCTCTGCTTCAGGTTCCTGAGCTCAGCTTTAGGATCTTTAGGATAAAGATGTCAGAAGAAAGAAAACACTGGACAGCTTTTGGGGCATTCTTTATCCAAAATGAGTGGGTTTCGTTGGTGACTTACATTTAATTTCTTCAATCCTCTGGCCCTCAGATGCTCCAGGTGGGAGATTCATCATGTTTGTGGTCTTGCCTTCTTTTTTTTTATTTCTAGTTATACTTGTTATGGAAGTCCAGGTGCTCTTATTTTCATTGGCACTAAAGCAGTTGTTTCCTGGGACACTGGCATCTAATTAAAGGTGGCACAGCCCAAGACAGGAGCTATGGGCTCTCTTCTGAGAAGTTCTGCTTCGTGGCAGTCATCAAATCCTTCACTAGACTCCTTTTCTGATTTGTTTTCAGGTTACAAGCACCTCAGGCTTTGAGATGTCTCAGTATCTCTGTCTTCTAATGCAAGGAAGTCCTGGTATTTTAAGAGCCAGAAATTGCTGCTGTCACACACACATCAGGACTATTTATTTAATATTATAAACATGAAATGTTTATCTTGCTAAGATAAATAATTATATCAGAAAAATAAGAATATGGTAGCCTGTCTTTGGCAGATCACACAGTCTGTGGCCAAGGATTATGCTGAACCTCAAGTGGGGATTTTGAGTTTTTTTTTGTTCTGTAATTTTTTGCCATCACTTGTTTGGACTTTTAGCATACCCAGTGTCCTGTGGACACCTCCACTAGACTGAAAAGATGCTTCCAGGCAGCTTGTTGCAACCCCTGGGGCCAATGTAAAACCAGGGACATTCTCCCTGCACCAAGCAAGGAAAGGTAAAGTGGAGCTTGCCTGAGAGCTGATGCTGAGATAGCAGTGCAGTATCTGAACAGGTAACACCCAATTACAACAGAACTGTGTTGACTTACACTTTCCCTTATCAGCAGAATCAGGTATTCATGTAAATCACAAAAGGGTTTGATGGATGCCAGTTCACTTCGAGCCCCACACCAAGGAACAAGAGCCTAGTTAAACAAAATGTATGTTGCCCTTATCTTTAAGCTGTGACTATTGCTATGAAATAAAAAACTATGAAAGAAAGTGCCTTATCGTGGGGGTTTTAATTCTTTAATGTTCTCCAGGGGCTGTTGCTGTGCTGGAATCAGGCCCTTGGGACCACTTGCTGAGCCCCACAGAAGTAATTTTCTCTCAGACAGATGATCTTTCCTTATCACGTGTTGCCTTGACAATAAAAACAGGCTCTTTCTTGAGATGCATGTTTAGACTGAGTTGGGAGAAAAGAAAAAAAAAAGAAAGGAAAAAAAGGGGGCAGCTAAATTGGTCTTAATTCTGATGCTTCCCTAAAAGTAAACAGTGAGGTCGAGGGACAATCTTCATTAGCCCCTCCTGGGCCTGGAAGTGTGGCATGGAAAGCACATGTGGAAAGGAGCCCTCAGACAGCTGTGCTGGAGCCTTGTTCCAAGCTCAGACTGATGGCCACGGATAATCAGAGCCTCTTATCACATTTACTGGGAGATGGGTGATGCCAATAAAACCAAGTCAGGCTGAGTGCACTTAGTGGAGCCAAAAAACTGGTTGTTAATAGATGCCTATGGCTCATGGCTTGGGAAAATCAGCTGGTCCCTCTCTTTCCTGAGGTGCTGGTGGGACCTCAGACTTGGGTTATTCCTGGATTTCCTTTGGGCACTGGAGGTCCTGAGTTGTGCCAGGAACGATGGGCATGACACACACAATTTTATTGGCATTTAATTATATTATAGAGTGTACAGGTGTTTTGTTTGAGATCAACACCTTACTAAGGTGACATCTGGAAGCTCCAGGGGTGACAGTAAAATCAAGCTGGTGCTTTGCACTATGGATATGCTGAGCCCTGACTTTGCCAAACATGGAAAACTGAAATCCCCCAACTTGTGACAGTGATGGACTGTGTTCATACCTCCTTCCTCCAAACTGAAAGCAGTGGCAATTAGGAGATATCAGTGGAAAAAGCTGAGACCAAAGTGAGCTTGCAGTGAGCTTTACACTCCTCCTGCCTCTAGAAAATTGCACATGATGCATATCCAGAACCAGATTTGATATAAATGCGTTAAAATCCTTATCTTCAATTTCTTTTACCTTTATAAACTCCTGTGTATGGAAAGCCTTGTCTTCTTCTTCTGCATCCCAGTCATTTAACAGGGATTTTACACCTCCCTAAAACACTCACCTTCTGTAGGACACAGGGCTGTCTTGGAGATCACAGAATATGCTGGGTTGGAAGGGACCCACAAGGATCATCAAGTCCAACCCTTAACTCTGCACGGGACCATCCCCAAGAGTCACACCCTGTGCCTCAGAGTATCATCCAAATGCTGCTTGAGCTCTGGCAGCCTTGGTGCTGTGCCCACTGCCCTGGGGAGCCTGTTCAGTGCCCAACCACCCTCTGGGGGAAGAACCTTTTTCTAGTATCCAACCTAAATCTCCCCTGACACAACTTCAGCGATCTTACAGCTTAAATACCTTTATGTCTTTCTATAACCTGATGATTTAAGCAGGTTAGTTGGTTGATCAATACATAATTTAATAGAACTTTAAGAGTCAGTATCAAAAGGACAGGACCCAGATGTGAATGGCAGGCAGTTTTCCAGCTGCTTGCTCTCCCTGCAGACTCCCAGACTCCAGTGAATGCCTCCCACATCTCTGCAGCAATCACTTCCCCCGCCTGCTCTGGAGGGAGCCTCGGACACTGGGTCCTTGATCCAGCAATGTTGAAGGTCCTTTCTTGTGCCTGTGTGAGTCTGAGCATGTAAAGCTCCTCAGGGCCAGGCTGCATCCCTCCATGATCCGTATCCAGCAGAGGTGGGAGAGCTCTGGTCCATATCCCCCTTCCCCAGGCAGACTTGAGTGCCTCACATGGACACTGATCACAGGATCATAGAAGGGTTTGGGTTGGAGGGTCCCTTAAAAATCACCTGGTTCCAACCCCCTGCCATGGGCAGGGACACCTTCCACTATCCCAGGTTGCTCCAAGCTCCATCCAATCTGACCTTGAACACTTCCAGGGATAGGGCAGCCACAGTTCTCTGGACAACCTGTGCCAGGGCCTCACCACCCTCACGGGGGAGAATTTCTTCCTAAGGGCTGGGATTTTGAGAGGAAATCACTTTGCACTTTGACCAGCTGCCTTCTCCTCTCCTTGCTGATGCCCCCCAAGCCAATCATCACTTTTGAAGCCCTAAACTCTACTGAATACCCTTTATTACAGGGTGCACCACCAGCAGTGGAGACTTTAAAGTGATTTTGGAGAAAAACAGCAGGACTGTCCTTCAGGTACCCCCCAGAAGGAGGTCAGAGGGCCTCTGCAGAGGCTTTGCAGAATTATTTCCTGTCTCTGGGGCCCTCATTTGTTGGAGCTCATGCCACCATTTGAACCTCCTTCCCATTTCACTCCAGCACTAGACCTGAAATCCCGTACCCAGGTGCAGAGACCTGGTGAACCCATGACATCAACCTGCAGAAAGGGGACCAGGAAAGCAGCTGGTGGAGAAGGGAAGAGGGCTGTGAGTGTGTGACCATCAGGATGGGAGGGGGCTTAGCTACAGGTGTGCAAATACAGCTCATCCCTGGGAGCTGGGAACACAGGGATCGCTGCCTTTACCTCTTGACCTCTTGCTCCCTGCCCTGAGCATCAGAAATGCTCTGAGTTCAATGAGCTGGCACATCCCTGGATGGGTCCCACATCACAGGGAATGAAAATTCTACTTGAGAGTCCTGTGGTGGGATGCTGCTTCCCCAAAAAAACCCATTTCCACCTGTCCTCATTGAAGTACAGTCACCTGGATGCATCTGCACCCACTGCAGGATCTTGGGCCAGCACATCTCCATCATCTGGGCAGCTTGTGAAGCTACTGCTCACAGAGGGGCAGGTCAGAACCCCTCTCAAACAGAAGATTTAGATGCCAATAAAACCTGTGGTCTAACACATCTTGTGAGTCCTATATGTTGCAGAGACATCCTTTATCGTGCTGGTCGAGGTAGTTTTCCTCAGCATCCTCTGCCAGTGGTGCTCCACGTGTCACTCAGCAGCCAAAAAACTCACAGGAGCTCATGGTCCATCTCACTCCCTCTCTGCCTTTCTCACATGTAGCTTCTGTGGCCTCCTTTGCTTTATTTCTCTGGCAAGGGAGGTAAAAATAGCTCGTGCAAAAATTATTTATTTTGTATTAATAGCTCGGAGTCAAAGCCTCAGCAGACACTTGGGATAAACAGGATCACTCAAAATACAGTTGTTTGAAATCAGAGCTTTGCTCTGACCTTGGGGTTTCTAACCAGAGCCAGAAAAACTGTGTATATAGAACCCCTTATTATTTTCCCCCTGTTAATCCACAGTACAACAAGCCTTGCTTGTAGCCAAAGGACTTTGACCAGGATGATTAAGGCAACATTTCATTTAGGCAGTTGCACATTTGGTTGTATAGGTGGTCAAGATGTAAAATAATCCTCCCTATCTGACTAATAACCCCCTTTGCACTTCCAGTGCAATTTGTATCCAAGCACATCCCACTTCTCCTCAGCCATTCCTCTCCTTTCATTCCCCTGCTCAAAAAAATACATTTTTAAATTGCAGGCAGCTCCTGAGTGAAAAACTGGTTTAGAATAAGTTTTTTGGGTTTGTTTTTTTGAGAAAGAAAGAAAACCAGCACTTTCAGTTTTTTGATTTTCCTTCCTCTTTCTTTTGTTTTCTTTTTCTCCCTGTCCTGCACACTCATTTTCCAGATAAAAGGAAGAAAAAGGGGAAATAAAACAATGAGCAAGTTTATATTTTGCTCTGTCTTCAGCGTGATTTTCCTCTCTTCCCTTTTTCCCCCCCTCAAATAACAGAAATATCCTCAGCAGAGAATTAGGGCACCACAGCTCATTTAAATTATTGAGAACATTAATGAATCCAGCTCTAACCTGCTACTGATGGATTAAATAAAGGGGAGGAATAGTTGATGCAGGGGTTAATACAGACCATGAGAAACCCAGATTCAAGCCCACAAACTTCTTTACTGGCTCTGGATCATTATGTGGCCACTTTTTGTCGTGTTTCTTTGTGAAATGGGGGTGTCAGCTCATGCCCCAAGAGCAACACAAGGGATCCCTTGCAGGATCTTGCACCCTGACAGTGCAGGTAAAGCAGAGACAACCAGGCAGGGATGGTCTGATAAAGATACCCCAAATTTTTCCCCTTGGCAAAACTTGATTATTCCACCTTTGGGCCGCAATTTAAAAGGCTTTCAAGGGGTGAGCACTGGCTTTGCCCGACACCCCCTCCACCCTGCAACAATCCCTGAGGAAATCAGATCCAGGCTGCTGAGCCTTCACACTTGCTACAGCCCTTGGAAAGCCTCAGCTTGAGGCTTTCCCTGCCCCAGCCCCGCTGTTATAATCACACATTGTTCCCGGTCGCTGCCTCGTCGTGTAACAGCACTTGGAAAATGTCAAATGTGGGAGTCCGGCAGCCTTAGGTTGGAGCAAAAAAAACAAAAAACCTCCCAAACATATTTGGAGGGCTGCCAGCACTTTGCAAACCCTCTGCAAACTCAGATAAGGGGCGACCTTGCAGCCTTGCAGGGTAGGCCAGGAGTTTATAAACCTTCCATTTGCTTGGGTTGAGCTTTCTCAATATTGTGATCGTCCCGTCCCTTCCCAACATCTCCCGGTGCCGAGGGGTGGGAAGGCAACATGGGAAAGCAGGGGCTGCTGGTGATGGTGATGGAGATATCAGTGTCCAAGGTGCAAAAACCCCCTGGAGATGTGATGTCCTGAGCTGCACAGAGAGGCAGAGGCTGCCTGGGGCTGGATCTGCCACGTCCAAGTGAGCAAACCCAGTGCCCAGAGCTGGAGGTTACAGACGTTGTCCCAAAAAAAACCCCACCCCGTTCTTTCTGGGTTTGCAGGAAAAGATGTTCCTAAAAACGTGGCTGGGGAAGGGTGGTAAGGAGGAGGGGGAGGTAGGGTCGAGTTTGGGGCTTCATTTTGAACCATAACGAAATCTAAACATTTTGAAATTCTTCCCCAAATGACAAATAATGTCAAATACTGAGATAGCACCGGGCTGGATTTGAGCCGCGAGGCACCTTCTTATAGTCCTGCCTTCTGATAAAAAGGATGGAACAGAGTCAGGAAAACTTTCCTCTCCTTCCCCTCATTATTTTTCTTTTCTTTTTTTCTTTTTTTTTTTTTTTCGACCTCAGTGAAATCAGCAACGTCTCCTGAAATGTTCCAGTTTGGATGGGAGAGCCTTTCCCAGCAGGAAATGTTTCCCTCTGGGTTTTCCTGGCCAGCTCTGGCTGACTGCACGTTCCAAACCCACTGCAGTCAGGCTGAAGGTGCAGCCCAGGCTGGGGAGCTCAGATCACGGTGGGTAAAGATCCCCTGCTCCCACAAAAATCAACTCTCAGGGGGAAAATGCCTGAATCCCCATTAATTACCAGGGTTAATTAACTGCGCAGTAGCTGTGTAAATGAAGAATGTGTGTCCTTTAAGACAGAGTTTTTAATATTTTCCCCCCTTCTTTTCTCATTTGCTTTAAACTCAAGGCTTTCTGGGGAAAATTTGTGGGTCAGTTAACCAATATTTATACATTTTTGGTCCATGAAAAATTCACAAATCCTATCCTTACTGCATAGCTCTATGTGTCTGAATTATTTCCCACCCATCCATACATCATCTAGCGAATTCAGGCTCTTTTGGGGGCGGTTTGCAGTTTGTTTTTCACCTGCAAACACATTTGTTTTCTCTCCATGTCAAATAAGTCCCGTGAAAATGTCAGTGCATGAATTACCTGTGATCTATTTACCCTCTGCATCCCACCTGGGAGCCCCTGACCTTCCCAATGCACCTGAAACACCACAAAAGTGTTGGGGTAAAGCAGGATAAATGGCCAGAAAACCATCCAGGTGGATTCTTTCATCTTTTTTTTTATAATATAAAGAGCTGTTTTCATGGGTAAATTCTCAGCTCCCAAACCTAAGGAAGCTCGATGCTTTTATGGCAAAAAGTACTCTCAGCTCTCTTTTGGCAAGCTGGACTTTTCCTAGTTGTCCTCAGCCTGACTCAGTGCATGAGTTTGTTTTTTGGCTCCTGAATTTGAAGGAAAATCCTGCTATTATTATGGTTTTTATCTTCCTGTTCCTTTTTCCACTGTGCTCTGTGGATGGCTCCGTGTCTCAGCCCTCTCTGGGCAAAGTGCACACAGGGATAATAAACCCTGACCTATCAGGACATGGGAATAACTCCTTCCTTACTTTCTTTTCAGAAAGGTGTAGAAAAGACCTATATCCTCTAACTCCAGATCCCCCTGTGCTGTCATCCTGGGGGGGGGGGAGATGATGCAGATTAAGGACACAAATACCCCAAGTCGTGGTTTTTAATTCCCTTGAGGATGGTAAGTCCATCCTGACTCAAGATTAAGCAGGGATGGTCTCCAAAGGGAAGAGACCATCTCTAGCCAAACACCTGCTTCTCCCTTTGCCCAAATCATCCTGTCTTGGCCCCCTTTTTTATTTTCTTCTTTCTCCCCCCCTTTTTTACTTGTCTGCCCTCTCTGGAGCATTCAGCAGTTAATACCCTTCTGTTTCCAATTGTGCTTGGAGAGGTGTAACGTTTGATAAGCCCCATTTAACTTGGCTGTACTACATTGTTTAAATAATTCAAATACAGATTGGCCCTTTAGAAGGATTTCTGCTCTATTGACCCTGCTGGTCATGAGTTACCAGGAAGTCAGGGAGGGGCTTCTAGAGCTGAAAGCCTGGAAAAAAAAAATAAAAAAATCAATTCCAACTCTTTAGTGCCCCAATCACACCCCATTATTCCCAGGTAATTGCAGACCTGCTTTGCTGTTAACTCTTTGGGAACAATACAACCTTTGATGGGAAGAGGGGAAGCAAGAAGGGTTTTCTTCTCCAACAGGGTCCTAATCTGCATGGACAGTGTCATGTCCTTATCACTAGGGTTTAGATGAATAATTATTTAGAGGTAGAAGCGTCAAATTGTTTGACAGGTTGTTTATTTTACCCCCCTTTCTTCTTAATACCTGGTTTGCTGGAGGTTGTTTGAACTGCAGAATTCATAACACTTTTTTTTTTTCTTTTTCCTTCTTACATCTCTCTTTCTCTGTGCATTGAGTCATCAGGAATGAGGAATGGGATCCTGTAGCATGGTTAGTCTTTATTAGTGCTTGCCTTTCATGCAGGGACCCCACCAGGTTCCTTTGCTGCACAGACATGTGGCAAATCCTACTCAAGAAGTTGTGGAAGAGTAAGAAAAGAAGTGGCCATGTAGGAGTAGGACAATGCAGTCAAATGGTTGGTCCTGAGCACGAGATGTCCTCACTGCACCTGGTTAAGAAGGGGTTTACTCTGGTTCCATAGAGAACAGACCCACGAGCAGCTGTAGTGAATCTTTTGGGTTGGCTTCATTCAAAAGGAGTCCAGGTTTTTAGGCACAGTTGGATCTGAGGGGGGAAACCCTGAAGGCTTAAAACACAGACTGGAATGTGGTGATGCTTCAGAAATGAACTGATTCAATCCCAGAAAGATGTTCCTGGTTCTTTGACAGTTAAAGGAACCCAAAATTTTGCTCACCTATAAATGCCAGCTGATAACAACGTCCTTTGTCTTCTTCACTGTCCTTGGCATGTGATACCTGCTCTGACAAGAAAGGAGTTGTGATCCCGATGCCATTGGCTTGTGAGACTCATGGAGCCAAGGCTGGGAGATTTCATTAATTAGACTAGGAACCCAAATGCAGGTATAAATACCCCAAATCTGACCTCTGGGGTAGTACCTTCTGTATTCATTCAAGATCCTTCAGCTCATGCTCCTCCTGCTTGACACGAGGTCAATGGGACAGGACCCAGGGCTAAAGACTTCTCAGGACACGATGCACAAAGAATCCATCCTTTCTTCCTGGTACAGGATGCTAAAAGTCATCTGAGCTGACATCCAGTCCAGTCTGGCCTAGGGTAAAAGCCACAGCCTCACCCTGTCACCCAACGTGGCTCCTGGGGTGGCACTGAGGGAGGAGATGCCAACCTGGGTGGAAAATGTCAGGGAACTTGCTGAGGCAGCTCAGTCTCCACCCCTTTTACAAATGGACACCTTATCACCGGGCACTGTTTTTCCAGGAACAGGGGACAGAGGACAGGGAGGAGCAGCAGCATCCTCCACTCCAGGTCACCACACCAGTAGCTGCTCAGAGTCCATGTGTAGGATGGGTGGCGTTCTTGTCCAATCTGCTCCTCCTGGGAGGTCATTCCAGAGCTCCAATCTTTTGTAGGAGCCATCTTCTAATGCCCAGCTGGCATTTCCGAGGCTCACATGTGTCTTACAGCACTGGAGCATCACTGTAACTTCCTGAGGGGTCTTTTTGTTGTCTGTCTGTGTTTGTTTGATTGATTGTTGATCTGGGCTGTGGATTTCAGGGTGTAGGCAAAAATGAGGTGACATCTCAGGGTAAGGAATGAAGCCATGCCTACCCTGGCCAGCTTAATTAACAACACTTAATGCAGTAGGGGATGTTTTCTGGGATCTCTGTCATCAGTGTCTTCCAGGGGATGTTACAGAACATGAGCCTAAATTTGGTGTGCCAAGTTGTCCCTGGGAAATGTCACTGTCTCTTCCCTGGAGGAAAGAGAGGAATGAAAAGAGAGGCTTATGAACCCTGCAGACACTCTCTGGTTAATTTAACTGGCTAAACTAACAAGTCAAGAGCCTGAAAATCTTCCTCAGCCTCATGCCTCAAAGCAGGAACACACTTCTCTGCACAGTGCAGAGACTGAAACACCCAACAACAAGGGAGGAGGGACGTGACACTTGGGGACATGGTTTAGTGGTGGACCTGGCAGTGCTGGGTTAATGGTTGGACTCACAGAATCACAGACTCACAAAATATGCTGAGTTGGAAGGGATGCACAAGGATCACTTAGTCCAACTCTTAGCCCTGCACAGGACTATCCCCATATGCCTGAGAGTATCATCCATGATCTTGGAGGGCTTTTCCAACCTTAACAATTCCATGATTCTATAATTCTAGGGTGGTTGGTCTTGCCATGGAGGCACGAAGTTCTAGCTCAGGATATTCTGTGATTCTGTGAAGTTGGGCTGAATCCCACCTGCTGTGAGCAGCAGCACAGACATTTACCTGTGATGTTCTGTGTCCCCAGGGTGTGTCTGATGAGCTCTGTACAGAGCAGAAATCATCCCATTACAGACCACAGCAGTAGAGGAACCACAGCCATGGGCAGCTCAGGGAAGCTGTAGAACAACCACCAAACAGCATCTGAAATGAGAAACAGAATGAAGAGGAAGCAAAGTCTGTGATAATATTTCAGGGCCAATGATTTAGGCTTTTAAGACATTTTAATGAGATTAGATGCCTGGCTCCCACTGGAAAGTGATGTCTTCAGATGCAAGTACCAAAACAAATTCCCTAAGCATTTTGGAAAACCCTGGATGCTGAGTAAGGGGATGGTATCTTAAGTGGAGTTCACAGGAGCTTTACCCCTAACTCTGATCACTCTAAAAACACTCCTGGGACCCTGGTTTTAGACACAGCAGAGCCATGCTCCCCTCCTCCCCCCTCCCTGACCTGCAAAGGGTTAAAGGGTGGGGGAGCTGTTTGATTAATAGATGTCGTGTGAACATGCACATTTGCCCGTGGTGACTGCATTCCTGGGGCTTTGGGCCCGGTGATAAGCTGGGACCAAAGTCCTCTGGCTCTGGGCAAGGAGAGCAAACAGGGCCCCAATGGAGCAGTTATTAATTCCAACCTTGCATCTCCCAGGGCTGTCTCTCAGCAACGGTGCTCCCGGGAAGCCTTTCACACACCAATCGATACAAGTTGCCTCTCCCCTTGCCCTTTCCATCCTCATCCCCCTCCTCCTGCTTGCTCACCCTGGTCTCCTGCTGTGCCAGGACCTCCAGCTCCAGCACCCTTTCCCACCAGAAGCACTGGAAGGAGAGGATGATATTCCCATTGGGGTGATGGAAACCACCCCGAGCACCCAAACTGCTGTTGTAGCTGTCCCACCCTGTGTCCCCCGTGGGTCTTGCTGTCATGGGGAAGGAATTTGTTGAACCAAGAACGGGGAATTCACTGGTAATACACCCATACACACTCTTCTGCACCCATGGAAGAACATGCTCTGAGAGCCTTTGCTTTCCTTCAAAGCACATTCATAAAATGAACACACTTGGTTTAGAATTTCTTTGGGTGCAAAATGTCTTTTTCCCTTGGGGCAGCTTCGAATTGATCCAAGCCACAAGTTGTCTTTTCAACTCCAAGCTTTGACAAACAGATACTGATTGAGAATGAAACTCCTTTCTTTCCCTGAAAGGCAAAACAAACCAAAACAACCTGGACTTTTCAGCTTGCTTGTGTTCAGACAGGACATGGTCAGCTTTGCCAACAGGCTTCCACGAGGGGGTATTTTTAGTGGCAGTGCATGGGGGATTTCTCCTTGCCCCAGTTTGGGGGTAAAAAGTAGATTTCTGGTTGCTGATGTCTCTCCCAACCCCACAGCTGCTCTCAGGAAGCTGGTGGTAATGCTCAGACTGGGAAGTGTCTCCTCCAGCAAAATCAATTTCTTGAGTGGAAGACATTCAGTGATGGCTTTGGGAAGATTGCAGTGCAGTCACTGTACAAATTCATCTCAGGGTGGGAGATAGAACAAGGGGTGATGGTATCAAACAAAAAGAAGGTTGATTTAGGTCAAATATAAGACAGAAATTCTTTATGATGAGAGTGGTGAGACACTGCCACAGGTTGCCCAGAGAAGCTGTGGCTGCCCCATCCTTGAAAGTGTTCAAGGCCAGGTTGGACAGGACTTGGAATAACCTGGGATAGTGTAAGGTTCCCTGCTCATGGCAGGGGAGTTGGAACGAGATGACCTTTAAGGTTCCTTCCAACCTAAACCATTCTATGACTCTATGAAAGTCCCTCAAGAGAAAAGATTTAGCCCAGTCCTAATCCCAATTCTCAGTCTGCTGTTGTATGAGAATTAGATGTTTTTAAGACATGCCAAACCCATAATTTCCAAAATGAAATCAGCTTTCTAATCTAGACTGTTTTCCACAAATAATTCAATTCCTGATTTCATAATAAATAATTTGGAACCCTTCTACCATTACAGAGCATCATGATCGATTTGTTTTCACACCTATGCAGGCAGAGACCATGGAAAGGCACCACCTACAAGTGACAATTTTTACTCTGCAGAAGCCTGATTTATGTCTGAATCATTTTTAATCCTTGAGGAGAGAAACTGGGATCACACCACAGCTTGCTCCAAGCCACAGTTGTCCTCCCTTTTCTCCTTCAGAGGACATGGTATTGCAGGGGGTGCCACGACCACTGAGCTGAGAGTTTTGAGGAAAGGAGACAAGATGCTTCAACCTTTGATTATAAACAACAAGCCACAGCCCGTGTGTCTTGTCCTGGATTGTCAGGGAGAAACATTAAAATGAGATGTTCAAAGTGTAAAAGGTTGTCCCTGTACTGAGAAACTAAGAGTTAAACACCTGATTTGGACTCTAAATGTCTTCAAAGCTATAGGGTGAGAAATGGGAGAAGTTTGAACAGAAATTCAGTCCAATACCAATAATTTTTACAGGATTCACTGAAACAAGTACATTTCCGTATAAAAGGGTAATAGCAACAAAAACAACAACAATAACAATAATAGCTAAACAAGCTGGCTTTCTACATTAAAAAAAAATAGATTAAAGAAGAGTTTTGTCCAAAAATTCCCAGCAGACTCAAGCTAGGCTTCTATCTGTGGAAGGGTCAGGATCCCCTAAGGGTGGGTTCCTTGTTCCATAAGGATCAATTCCATAAGGGTGGGATCTAAGCCATATGTAACATGCCATCTGGACACTTCAGGGTTTGCCTTCACAGCTCCTTTCCCAACTCATGTGTGATGTAAATAGTTTTGCATCTGGTTTCAAAATAAAATCCTTGTTTTTTTTTTTTTCCATGTAGACAGACCTACAATGGGAGGAGGTGACCAGTCACCACTGTAGGTGATAGTCTGAGGTCTTTTGTGGGCCATAAACCTCATGCTGATATGGAGGCAACACACAAGCACATCTGAAGGGAAAAATAGGAACAGGAAAACCAAAGTCTGCTTGGAAAGAAGGTCCATGGTAACAACTCCATGTTTAAAATGGTCGGGAGCAACTTTTTCTGAGGCCTCCTTGTGCTGTCAGCAGGGGATGGAGGGAAGGATTGATCTTGCAGGATCAGACACCTGCACTGGGTACATACATTGGAGGGGTCTCCATAGGCTCCGGGTGCATGAGCTGGGTGTAAAGTCACTGGAGATCCAGTCCATGAAGGCAGATGAAAAGATTAACTCATGCTAATCCAGGCACCAGGTTTAAGTCAGACTCAGGGTATCGTAGAATCATAAAATATTCTGTGTTGGAAAAGACCTACAAGGATCAGCAAAGTCCATGTACCAGTTAATCTCCAGTTGATGGACAGAAGACCACGAGTCACCTGTATTTCCTTTGCCTTCCATCTCCATGTGAGCATCTTGGATGCTCTAGTGCATCTTCAGTGAGGAAAACCATCTTAAACCCTGAATTTAGATTTCGGGAACTTCCAGTTTAATCCCATCCATGTTTTTGCAGAAGAAGAAACACTACGCATTTCCCTGCAGGTAAAGAAGATTTCAGCATGGGTTTTGTACTCTGGAAGGTAAAGGGTTTTAATGAAGACCTCAGTAACCCCACAGTCATATCAATAAGGAAATCCCATTGGCTTCAGGAGGTCTTTGAGGATCTGGTCTGGAGACTCTTGTGTTTCGTAACTATTCCTACCAAAGCACTTCCAAAATGGATGGTTGGACTTGATGATCTTGGAGGTCTTTTCCAACCTTAATGATTCTCTGATTCTCTGGAAAAACAGCTCTGGACATCTGCAAGAACCTGGGACCAGCCCCAGGCTGTCCTGCTTCCTGAAATCCAGGATTCACCTCATATCCCCTCTCCCTGGTTCTCTGAAGCCTGTTCCCCAGTCCCCAACCTTGTGTCCAGGTAACACAACACAGCTTCCACCTTTCAAAGCCAGATGTAGGAGTTGATGAGGTCAGAGAAGGAGAACAGCACAGCACTGGGGTTGTATTAATTGTAGTTTGAGCTCTTGGGCAGCTTTGATTATTTCAACAAAGAAACACCTTTCTCTTCCTCAGAAACCTTCATCTTATTTTACTCAAGAAGGGCTGAACTGGGCAGTTTGTTAAGAAAAAGAGAGTATAGGAAGGATGGGGTGCAAGAGCCACAGCCCCTTACGTGATAGGGTTTCCTCCACAATTTTCCACCTTTAGCAGCTTTCCCTGGACATCTTCACAATTACTTAGATGATGCGCCTCCATCCTAATTTTTTTGCACCCTTCAACATTTTGGGTTTTGCTTCCACCTTTGGATAACAAGAGAATGGTCCCCAAGTGTCCAGAGGGGTAAGAAAATCTGCCAGTTTGGGAAAAAGAGAAGGATTTTAATCAGAAGTTCTTCAGAAGAAAAATGAGTAAGAAAGCTTTGTTGAAAACAAATTTTTTGCTTCTTTGTTTGGAAGCCTTCTGATGGAATAGAATGGCAAGCTGTGAAGCTTTTCAGCTGGCTGTCCTAGATTCTCCCTGTGACACCAGGTCTTTGCAGGGTTACAGAGTTTCTCTAGGACCTGTCTGCCCAATGGGTGCAGTGTCTGCACTAAAAAAAGCCCTCCCATCAAGGAGCTGGGCCAGCACGTCCGCTGGAAAAATGACATAACCCCGGCACGTAATCTGGAGTTCCTCCTCTGGGGCAACCGTGTGAGAGGAGATCAAAGGGCAGCACAGGAAAACGAGAGCAGAGCCCACAGAGAGAAAAACACCCTCACCAGCCAGCCAGGGGAATAATCACAGCCTTCAGTGGGATTTGGGAGTTCCCACTCACAGGAGGGATGGAGACAGACATCCTCCTCTGGCTCCAGGCACCCGGCTGGGTGCGGGCATGGAATCCTTCCCCATGCCTCTCCCACTTTATCTCTCAGTGTGGGACAGCAGATTGAGACAAGATTCAAGACTCTCTTGTGCCTGTTCAAGTCCCGTGGAAAGGATGTTCTTGACCCATTAGAACTTGGGACACTGTGGTTACCCACAGCAGTGCCATCAGCGTCCCCTCCCCTGACATTCTCCAGCTGACATTCTTAAGCTGTGCCAGGGGAGGTTTAGGTTTAGGTTTAGGTTTAGGTTAAGCATTAGGAAGAGGTTCTTTACAGGGAGAGTGATTGGGCACTGGAATGGGTTGCCCAGGGAGGTGATGGGGTCACTATCCCTGGAGGTATCTAAGGAGAGACTGGATGTGGCATTTAGTGCCATGGTCTAGTAGACAAGGTGGTGTTAGGTTAAAGGTTGGACTCAATGATCTCAGAGGTCCTTTCCAACCTAGCTGATTCTGTGATTCTGTGACTTTCCACCCTCCCTTACTTCAGAGCACCTGGGGAAAATACAGATGGACGAGATAGTGGGAGGCAGGTGAAACAGCAAGGAGAAACCATGAAAATTGGTGGGGCTCCATGCCAGGAGTGGTGGTGCTGAGGGATCTGTGCTTGCACACACAGCCTGGTGCAGCCTTGCAGGCTGGATCCTTTCCATCCTTCACCCTTGCTCCCCATCCCTACACCCATGGGGGATTTGCCACCACTTGAACCCCCCACAGCCATGTCCTCCCACTCCAGCTCCATCTGCCCACTGGTACCCACACTGAGGGATCTGTGTTGCCCAGGGTTTGTGGTTTCTGACCCCTGACTTGCCCGTTGCCACTGGAATTCCCTATCACTCCAGTGACTCAGCTGACAGAAAGGGAGACAATGGCATTTTACATCAGCCCAGGCTATCAGGAGCCTGCCTTATCTGAGCTGTGTTTTTCTATTAGTCTAACACTCCATTGTGCATCCCTTTATCAGCTGCAATGTTGATGTAATGCTGGCTTGGAAGTGGTTTCTGCATCCTAGCACTGAGACAGCTCACTTTTATTTCGGGGGGGAAGGGGAGGGTGCGAGAGGAGGGTTTATCGGGATTCTCAGGAGATAGGAGCCCTTCTCCTGCACGGAGCAGGGAGGGAGGGAGGGCTGGGAGGTGGTGGTGGGGCTACCAGCCCAAACTGAGCAGGCTATTTTCAACCAGTAATTTAACGAACATAATTTCTGCTCCTCCCCTTCAGACAGTATTTTTAATCAAATTGTTCGCTTGTCAGGATAAATGTCCTCTCTTTTTCCTTCTGTAACTCCCAGAAGGTGCAGTCCTGGCTTTCTGCAGCAGGACTGGCCCAGCTGGTGGTGGCAGAGTGAGCCCTAACTTGTCTCCCAGCGAGACTCATCCCTAATAACACTTTTCTGGGCAGATTTTCACTGGCTGATATAAGAGTTGAGCTCAGAGGGTCTTTTCTACCCCATTTTTTAGTTTGGATTGGGATGATTTTTTCGTTGTTTTTGTTTGGGTTTATTTTCTGTTTGTTTGTTGTCTTTTTTGGGGGGAAAGAAAAGGGGATGGTTTGGTTTTTTCCACATCTCTAGATGTCTATTCTCAAAAAAAAAACCCAGCCAGCAACTTGGCATCCCTAAGTAGTCAATGGCTTAAGAAAAATCTGGGATTCAATAGGGAGGAAAAATGGAGCTACCTACATGAAGCAACATTAGGGTGTGGTCTCATAGGCTTTGCTTCCTAGGATTTAAACCTTCAGGACCCACCTCCATGACAGCAACAGGGACAGAGTCACTTCAGCTGCCATGCAGGAAGAGAGAAACACATTGAATTTATGTCCATGCAGCAACATGAGGCACGTGGCCAGGTAGGATAATGTGTGTTGGATTTAATCTGTCCACCTGTAGATTTAGTCTATCCAGCTGTAGCAAGAGCAACAATGAAGATGTTGACTCAGGGTACAAAATACCTGGAGCCACACCTGAGCATCATCCTTGAGTACTGTGGCCTGGTTTCACTCAGCTACCCCAGCCCACATGGCAACCACCCTTTGGCCAAAGTCAGCAGCACCAGCATTTTCAATCCATTGTAACTCCCTCCTGGAGCAGTCTCTGGTGTGAGGGAGGTGGACTCCACCAGATGCTCTCTGCACCTTCTGGGATGGGATTTCATGTTTTTCCTTTCTGACTCTACGCACAGGGGAAGGATCAGAAGAAGTTTGAGCCAGCTTGGGTTTCCACTGCTTATAATCACAGAAATATTGAATGGTTTGGGTTGGAAGGGACCTTAAAGATCATCCAGTTCCAAACCCCTGGCATGGGTGGGGACCCTTCTGTTATTCCAGGTTGCTCCAAGCCCCATCCAACCTGGCCTTGGACACTTCCAGGGATGGGGCAACCACAGCTTTTCTGGGCAACCTGTAGGTTCCCTTCAGGTACCAGAGGGCCCAACTAGGTCATCCCAAAACCTTCTCTTTACCAGGCTGAACAAACTCAATTTTCTCAGCCTTTCCTCATAGCAGAGGTGCTCCATCCCTTTAATCAACCCCATGACCCTCCTCTGTGCTCATGATGAACTTAAAAATTTCCTATTTTCTTCACTCAAACCTGGTAGCCTGGAGGCCATGGAGCTCCAAAAAGCTATTGGAGGCTCATTTGCATCCCTTCAATGGGATCCTCTGGAGGAGAGGAGCTTACAGTGAACTGTAAATACTAACCCCAGGCACCCTCTGTGCACTCATGTGAACACCACCTTCTGGGCCATTGTCTAGGGTGTGATGGACACAGTTCTCCAATTGCAGGAGTTCTCACACACAGCAGAGGAGAAGGTGAGTGGGACATATATATACTGCCCAGGGCAGTGGTGGAGTCACCATTACTGGAGGGGTTTAAAAGCTGTGTAGATGTGGCACTTGGGGACATGGGTTAGTGGTGGCCTTGGCACTGCTGGGGAAACAGTTGGACTTTTCATTCACACCCAGCTTCAGCCTGGGGTTTTGGCATTTGCCTACCAGTACTTTTGCATCTGTGTTTGCATACCCAGGTGACTGTGTTTGCATGTTGGCCCCTGGAGGGGTGTGAAGACCACACCTTGTTTTACTTGCAATGGAGAAACCAAAACAGATTTTTCTGAGAAGACCTTCAGGGCCAGTTTCATTTATTTCTCTTTCATTTATGGCTCCTTCTCCTCTGTACAGGATGGCATCCCTCAGATCAGTGGAAATCTCATGTGATGGGGACTCAACAGACCTGGGTTCAAATGGAGTGTTTAGGTGACAGTTCCAAAGTGGTGATGAAGGGAAAACAAGACTAGAAACACAAAACATGGTCAGAAGGAGTCATGGGAGATGGTTACTGCTCATCCCCAGCCACATCTGTGGTTTAAACTTGCTGCTGTGTCCTCAGACCCCAACTAAAAACGTGCAATGGGAATTCCTGGAGGGTCTTGGCTTTTAGAGGCCCTACCTGGACATTTCATGCCCTCAGTTTGTGCTCTCACCTCTTCCTCCTCAGCCTCCCCTGCTCGAGGTGGGCCTACTGCTGTCCCTGCACCGTGAGTGACTGTGATTTCGTCTCAGTCATCATTTCTATTGTTATCTGCCCATTATCTGATCCTCTCCCAGGCCTGGCCAGGAAACATCCTTCTGTCTCCCTCTTCGACGACGGCGCTCCATCCTCTTCCTCCTTGGAGAAGACAAAAGCCAAACAAGCACATAATGAATCAGACGTTTCCCTTCCCACTTTGCCCCTTATTTCCCCCTCTCATTTTTCACACAGGCCAATTTCTGCCTTTTCCCTCCTGTTTGTTTGGGATGTGGCCTGTGCTCAGCATCCCGGGGAGTCTGGCCGGCTCCTCTCGGTGTCAGCGGGAGTTCAGGGGTGGGTGAGGCTGATAGGGCTCCTCTGGCCCCCTCTGCATCCTCAAACCTAACGCCTGCAAGAGGCTTGGCCTCCTGACACCGGGGCATGGGATCAACTCCAGGCCAAGCTGGAGGTTCACGTGGGTTCAGAAAAGCAACTGGGACGGTTGGGTGGAGGAAAAATATTCTATGAAGGGCGATTAAGCTTGAGATCAGCTTATCCAGCGCAGGATGTCACGTGGTAGTAACTTGCTGGAGGCTGGAAGAGAGTGTTGGGGAAGCATTGCTCTGTCCTTGCCCTGGTTTTGTATTCCTTCCTGGAGGAGAGGTGGGACACTGTATGCACACTACAGGTTTTGGTTTGGCTGTAGAACGAGATGAGGTAAAGCTGTGCCCATGAAACCCAGCACTCCTTGGCCTTTGGTGAGCTGTTCTATTTTCTGTGTCCCCAAACAACACTGAGTCCAATTTCCAAAATTCTCTGGGATGTGCATTGCTTCTAAGTCAAGTGGTTCTGGTCTTCCATAGACCTGGTCAGGGTGGTTCTGCTGGAGGTCTGAAAAGAAAGCCACACTTACGAGGTGTCCCCGCCTGAGCAAGATCTCCCTCTCCTTCACCTCTCCCCACTACCCAACAACACTGCACTTTGGCTCTTGTGTTAATTATCCAGCTTTTCTTGGGAGCCAGAGGCCAGGAAAGGCTGGAGATCCCTGCAGTCCAGGGTCAATGATGCTGTGGGCTTGGTCACGTCTTCCAGGTAAGATTCAGGTCTTGGGAAGATCAACTGCTTGTTGAGGAGCTCAGCTGAAGGTTGCTCAAGGGCGAAGGCTTCACCAAAAATGTAGCTGTGGGTCAGTGCCAAAGGGTGTTCCTGGCCCTGTGTCCTTGACTGGAATAGCTTGGTGAAAAGGCAAGAATCTACAGGGAATGTCCCCATTTCTAAAACTTCCCTGCTCTTTTCAGACAATGAAACTGAAAAACAAGACACACACACACACACAGGTGAGTTTCCCCAAATACAGATTCTGTAGTGATTTTTTTATTATGAGCTTTCACTGTAAACAGAAAGGAACAAATCATAAAATCAGTAAGGTTGGAAAAGACCTCCAAGTCCAACCTCTGACCCATCTCCACCATGCCCAAAAAACCACATCATGAGGTGCCACATCTGCTCATGTTTTGAACACTTCAGGGATGGTGAATCCACCACTTCCCTGGGCAGCGTGTTCCAATGCTTAACTCCTTCAGTGAAGAAATTCTTCCGAATATCCATCCTGAACCTCTCCTGGTGCAACTTGAGGCCATTTCCCCTTGGCCTATTGCTTGTTGCCTGGGAGAAGAGGCCAAATCCCAGAAAAGAAAAGATGAAAACATCCTTATTCCTTTACCTTTATAAAACCTCCTGACTCTTTGACTGTCATTTCTATCCAGGTTACACAACTTAAACCAGAGAGGTCTTCTCTCTGTGAATGCAGAGACAGTTTGTTACCAGACAACTGGGAAAGCCATGCTGCTGCTTTAAAGAAGATCCTGAAAAAAATCAGAAAGAGTATGGAAAAAAAGGGCTACAGAGATTATCTAAAGACTAAAGAGGAAACTTTGGCATGGAAGGCTCAGAAAATTTGTTCTGGTTGGTTTATCAGAAAAGGAGATGGAGAAGTGACTGGAGAAGAATTGTGTGGGGAGAAAAATGCCTGATGAGAACAATCTCCTTAATCTGGAAAAAAGTGGCTTTCCCAAGGCTGAAAAGCAGAACCAAACCACCCAAGCTCATGGTTAATGCTGAGGGTAATTGGTCACTAGGCTGCCCAGGTTGTTCATCCCTGGATACCTTTAAATTAGGAGCAGATGCCCTTCTGGAAGCAATGCTTTAGCCAAGTGCAAGCTGTTGAGTTACAGGCAGGAGCTACATCTGAATATCATACTTGGAGTGCTGAAATGTCATGGGTTGAGTTTGATGGATGGATACTTCAACTAGATTTGCATTGGCAAATCCATTTTATGAGAACTGTGAGGTTTGTTCCTGGTTTGAGGGCACAGCCCTTATCCATGGTCACAGAGCTTCTGCTCGAGGTAAAGTAATGGCTCAGCAAATCAAGGCATTGGAGAAACCATAGTGAGAATCAAGAATCACAAAATCATCAGGGTTGGAAGAGACCTTCATGATCATCTAGTCCAACCAGAACTTTCACCAGGAAATCTTGGAGTAATCCACAAAATGTTTCTGCTTATGGAGCCAGGTTGGAAGAGCTGGGGGTGTTCACTTGAAGAAGAGAAGGCTCTGGGGAGACCTGAGATCCCCTTCCAGTGCCTAAAGGGACTCCAAGAGAGCTGGAGAGGGACAGGACAAGGGGGAATGGCTTCTTACTGCCAGAGGGCAGGATTAGATGGGATATTGGAAAGAAGTTCTTGGCTGTGAGGGTGGTGATGCCCTGGCACAGGTTGCCCAGAGAAGCTGTGGCTGCCCCATCCCTGGAAGTCTCTGAGGCCACGTTGGACAGGGCTTGGAGCAACCTGGGATAGTGGAAAGTGTCCTTGCTCATGGCAGGGGGAGTTGAAACAAAATGGTTTTTAAGGTCTTTTCCAACCCAAACAATTCTATTACCCTGTGTTTTCTTGTGCTTTTATACTGTCTCTGCTGGGTTTGCAGGACATAAGCAAACAGGGAGGTTATGCAATTTAGTGCTTCACCTCTTCAAAATGGACTTTTCCTTTCTTAAATATTCTATTATTTTTAATTTTTTTCTTTTTTTTTTTTTTTTCCTCTTTGAAGGCACATTTCACCCTCAATTGCTTCATTATCAGTCGTTGATTTTCTCATTGGGCAAGATTTACAGGACAGATTTTCACCAAATGTGCTGCTCGGAAAAAGCCTTTCCTGGGCTCTGACTGCCATTCTGAGCAAAGCATCTTTACTGGGGAGAGCTGCCAGCAGCTAAATAGGGTTTAAAAACCCTACTTAGACTACGGGCTGCAAGGTGTGAGCATCAGGAGGGAAACCTGAGTGAATCTTGAGCAAGTCTTCAGCAAGAGAGAAATAAAAAGCGAACAGGACTGAAGGACATTGTAACAGGTAGGGGTCCTTGAAAAACTCAGTCCAAACACTGGATTAGACCTGCATAACCTTTCCTGCTTGTGCAGTCTGTTCCTGTAAACCACTGGTGATGGAGACACTGTTCTTCCTCTCTACTCTCTCCCTAGACAGGGAAATGAGGTACATATCACATTTACCCCGTGTCTTATCTTGGAACTGAACACTTCACGTCCTTCAACTGCTCCTCGTTGTCTGTGTTTTCCACTCTCTTCCTCAGCCTTGTTGCTGTTTTCTGCATTCCCCCCTCTTGCTCCTGCAGCCCTATGTGCTGCCCAAGCTGGACCTTGTGCTAGACCTCCTGTATCCCAGGTTTATTCCACATCTCAGCATGGAGTAAACCTCCTTTGCACCAGCTGATTCATGCTCAGCTTGTGATCTGCAGTGCAGATCCCTTTCTGCTCCTGACCTTCTGCCTTGTGGTTGGTCCCCATCAATCCTACCTTGCTGCTTGCAGGATTTCTTTACTAAATCCTCCTTTCCCCCACAACCCTTTGGTCCATGGAGATTACCCTGCATTCTCACAGACACTCAGCTTCCAGTTTCTACTGTGGTCTCACCTTGCCAGGTTTCTCTGACACCCACAGAACTGGTGGTGATCCAGACTCTTTGGAAGCCAGACTAGTCTTCTCCATATGAGATGGAGATCCCCCAACCATGGGGGATGTCAAGGATTTCATGCTCTGTGTACACAGCCCTCAGCATGGCAGGGAGGGGCTGCAGGCTCTTGCTATAGAGAGGCCCTGATGCCTTTCATTAGGTGGCAGAAGGAAAAAAAAGCCTTTCCATTCATTCTGAGCAGGTTTTCCAGCCCCTCCCGTCTTGACCCTGATTGCTTATCAGCTGGGATATGTTTATCCTAAATCTTTCTTTTCTCCTTTTCGTGTCTCCCCCTCCACCTCTCCCTTTCCTGCTTTTTCTCCCGCTGTTTCTCTCTCCCAGCATCCCACGTGCACACCCCCTTCCCAAGGCCAGCTCTGAGCTTGCAGAGGAGTGAAGCTTCAGACTAAACTTTAATTTCCACGCTCCCTGTTTCAAGGGCACCAGGCGGGTTTTTTTCAGCTGTTACTCTCCACCGCAGAACTGGAAGGTTCTGGTTTGTGCCACTGTCGATTGAGACAGCACCGGTGTAATTACAGCATGTTCCCTCCCTGTGGAATTCAGAAGAGACCAGCTCCTTTTATAGCCTGGCCAGAACCCCTCTGAGGGACCGCTCCTGTGCCTCTTTTACACTCCCTGTGCCCGGGACTGACGTGAAAGTGCCGCAGCGTTGACCTCGAGCCCTGCAGGTCCTTTGAGTAGTTCCTAGAAAACCCTTCTGGCATTTTGCCCACGGGGCACAGTCACAGCTCTGCCCTGGGAAGGCCGTGCCTGTGTCTCTGCAAAGTCCCTGCTGCTGCAGACACTGTGCAGAGACCAGGTCCTTAAAAAACTCACATTATGGCTTAGGGACATGGGCCATAATGTCTCTAAGTGATGGGCTTGGCAGTGCTAGGTTAGTGGTTGGACTTGATGACCTTAGAGGGCTTTTCCAACCTTATTGATTCTGTGATTCTGTACAACATGGCCCCCCCTCCAGCTCTTCATGTCTCCCATCTTCAGAAGCTCTACATGGCTCCCACTTCCCAGGTAATCTGTGTGTCCTTTTCCTTAGTCTTGGTTTCACCCATCCCAGGACACATGTAGGGATGCAGATCAAGAACTACCCTCCCTGTGATGATCTCCTACCAAAGCAGTGGTTGTGGTGGGGAAGAGGCAAGTGGTGGGGTGAAGTAAGAGAAGTCTTGCACTAGTGTTGTCTGGGAGATGCTTGTGCTGTGGGAAATCTGGCCCTTTCTGGCATCCTCGTTGACAGCAGTGTCTGGTCAGGAGGATTAAATAGGAAGAAGGGAGAACATCACCACCCATCACTTTCCCAGCCCTTCAAACCCAGCTTTCAACCCAAATCACATTGAACTAACAAAGCAAAAGTGAGCATCATCTTCTCTCCTTGTATCTCTGACTTGGTTTGTTATTTCCATTCTTTTTTAGTCTCTGTGAGTCCATTCTCTGGTTCCCACACCTCCTGACCTGCTGCTGTTTCTCCACATTCCGCTATTGGGACAGCAATAGCAGAAAGTCAAGCACATGCAACTCCTTCCCAACAGATGTTCCACAAAGGGAACTGGAGACCTCCCCAGGACCTTTCTATAGAGTCTTTCTTGTTCCTTCTCTAAAGACATTTAGAAAATGCTCTAAAGCATTTCTGTGAAGGCAACCTGGAGTGTTTTTCTCAGACTCACAGAAGCAGGATATTGCAAAACCCCTAAAGGCTCTAGGACACGGAGACTGGATGGAAACCAAGGAATCTTGTTCTCCAGAATTGTTTGGATATTTTGTCTTTCTTCATCCCAAGGTCCATGGAGTGGGGACAGAGTGTCTTGGGGTTTTCCACAGTATGTGTTGGGTCCTGTCCCTGCCTTCCCCAGGCAACCAGTTACCCAAGTGAGACATATTTAGTTACCCACTGGGTAGAGTGTTAATCTGGGAAGGCAGATGGGATTGAAACTCACCTCCTTGAGTGTCTCATCATGCTTCTTCCCAGCTGTGAAATAAAGGTAGTGCAAGAGTGGGATGAAAAGAGTTCAGTGCTATCATGAACAACAAGAACAAGTGGGTTTCTAATCTTGGGAATGAGATGATCTTTCCTGTCACAG
Source organism: Pachyramphus minor (assembly GCA_013397135.1). Taxonomy (NCBI): domain Eukaryota; kingdom Metazoa; phylum Chordata; class Aves; order Passeriformes; family Tyrannidae; genus Pachyramphus; species Pachyramphus minor. The sequence continues at coordinate 166,865 of VYXB01006755.1, forward strand.
GACACAACTCCAGTAATAAATACGTGTCAAACACAGGCACAGGAACTTGATTTCTCTATTATTGACATGATGCTTGGCAAAGTTTTAGCCTCAGACAACTAGTGCCACCCTAAATCTGCACAGGACAATGTCTTTGTGGTGGGAGCACAGAGATGCCGCTTCACCCAGGCGAAGCTCAGGTGGAACACCCAGTTTTTTGGGGTGCTCTGTATGAACCCCCTCTGGGTGCAACAAGCATGTGGCCACAGCACAGCTGAGCCTGTTGATGTATCACTCCTCTTGTGCTGCTTCTTAAACCCTTTACATAAACATTTGCTAGTGGCCAGGGTTGGGAAAGAGCCATAAGCAGATAGGGCTGTGCTCTGACTCCGTGCGGCTGCTCAGATGTCCCTGCCCTGCTTTTCATGCAGATGAGCTCAGACCACAGCAGAGGTCAAACCAGCACGTGATATCTTTAAAAAGCCCAGAACTGAACCAGAGAACTCTTACCAAAAGCCTTTCCTGCCAGCTTTTTGTTTTATCCCCCTCCTGCCATACTCAGGTCGTGCTGGAGTTTCTGCTTGCAGCACGCGGAAAATGCAACAACTGCAGGGCAAAAAAATGAAAGGAATAAAGAATAGGAAAAAAGGGAAGATAACACAGGGTAATTCTTGTTTATCTCACGCTGGGGCTGACCAGGTTGCTGAGATCCTCAAGCTGAGCTTGGCTGGGGAAGAGATGTCCATTATCTCCCTCGCCTTCATTCTCCACATAAAGCTTCCTCTCCACTTTGCCACTCTGGTCCCCCCAGCACTGCCCCTGCCCGCTGTCCCATTAGGACCCAGTGGGCTGTTGGAAGCCTAATGGAAGAGAGAGCTTTCATCCATCACAGACCTTGAAGAGTTCAGCGAGGCAGAGCCATCACAGAGGAGAAACATTCCTCTGCGGATCCCCTCTTGTCTCTCGGGTGGGAAGGGGGAGGAGGAGGGAGAGATAAGGCCAAACTAATTTGTCTTTTTTAATTGGTTCAGAATACTTGAACGAAAGCTGGTTTGTTATCCTTGGCTTTGCTCTGGCAGGCGTCCAGGATGTAGGGCAGAGACGGAGGCTTCTGAAGAGTTAACCTCTTCTAAATATCCTATTAGGATCCTCTCCATTTCGTGTAAGGACGCTGTAAGCAGAGTCAGAGTGGGAGGGCCTCTTCATCTTTCTTTTTTCCCCTTTTTCTATTTGAAACTCAGCTTTGGAAGGGACACAGGGACACACAGAACAGCAAAGGCCCAAGGGTGAGAGTCTTCTGGTCAAACTTTGCTGTAAACATCCAGAGCTGAGCTAATCATCCTGAGCTCACTTTGTAGTCAGTGAAGACAGACAGGCACTTCTAAGGCACAGTCAACTCAGACCAAGGCAGGATCTGAAAGGGGTCGAATGATTCATTCCTGCTTGTCTGTGACAGTCTGCAGTCACTGGAAAGGGAGAATAGAAGGGTTTGGGTTGGAGCCATAGAATAAAACAGTGTTTTGGGTTGGAATCATGGAGTAAAAGAATGGTTTGTGTTGGAATCACAGAATTACAGAATGGTTTGGGATGGAAGGGACCTTAAAGATCATCTAATTCCAACTCCAAGACAATTTTCTTGGGATGTTTACATTTATCTGGTGTCACACAGGTGTGACAACAGATCAGTGAGAGGCCTGTGCAGGTCTTGAAGAGCAGCTGGAGGGCATCTAAAATATCACCTGGTGCCAACTCATGGACAAATGAGTCAATCTGATAAAGTTGCAGTAACTTGGGCTCTGTATGTCTGGCCATAGCTGACCATGTTTTACATACACAGCTGGGAAGAATCATGGAATCATGGAATGGTTTGGGTTGGAAGGGACCTTAAAGCTCATCTCGTTCCAACCCCCTGCCATGGGCAAGGACACCTTCCACTAGACCAGGTTAAGAAGTGTCTCCAAAGTCAGGCTTGGGCTCAGATTGACTGACCATCCATGATTTGTGTTTCTGTGCTGCAAGTGGCTGCTGAGTGACCCATTTGTTGTAGCAGAGAGGTCACCAAATGCTTTAAAACAAACTCAAGGACATATTTACAAGATCATTTAGGCATGAACTGCAACTTCATCAGTCTTTGTGGTCACGATGTTTGACAGCCAAAGTGGTCCAACATGCTTCCTTGAAGGGTTTCAACTCTATCTTTCATGAAGACAGATGATATGGGCCAGGCTGGATGGGGCTTGGAGCAACCTGGTCTAGTGGAAGGTGTCCCTGTCCATGGCAGGGGGTTGGAATGAGATGAGCTTTAAGGTCCTTCCAACCCAAATCATTCCATGATTCTATGGTTCCGTGTGTATGAAGCTGAGTTCAGGACTGTGCTGGTGGGTCTTATAACAAACCTGGACTCCTCACACACCCAGCTGATCTCCAGCCAAGAGGCAGTTCACAGAAAACCAGTGATGCTGCACATTTTGGCTTCCTCTCCTGCTGGGATGGGTGGGTCCTTTGTTTGCAGATGGTTACAGCCACAGGTCAAGGCCTGTGCCCTCCACAGGTCTGGGAGCATCAGATTCGCTTTGGTCTCTGACAACATTACTGCAAAGTAATTTCTCTCCTTGGGCTGTTCCACTCCAGCAGGGGAAGAGGCAAGAGCAGAGCTCAGCAGCCTGACATCCAGTTTGCAAGGTCCAAGGGTTAATTCTCTGCTCCATTATAAATTTCCCTTTGGAGAGCTGGCAGGTCTAATTGATTTAGGAGCCAAATTCCCATCTCTCAAAGAAGACTTATCTGGACTTGTTAAAAACTGGAGCTTGCTTTCAACCCCAAAGCAGAAGAGTTAATGTCCCTTCTAGATGGTCTGCCATCTTAAATCATGTTAATTAACAGGGTCATTTAATTCATAAAAATGCCCAATTCCTTTTTTTATTTTTTCCCCCAGAAACCCATGTTGTGATCAAAACCCATGATGTGGGCAGTTTAGTTGAATTCCTGAGTCTTATGGAAAGAAAATCTAGTTTGCAGGGGGGTTGTTTTTGTAAATAAAAGCCTACAAAGTGAGAAAAGGGAACCTGTCCTGGAGAAGGGTGGCCAAGCCTGGAAATCCCTGTCCCTTTGGAAAGCCCTTCCTGCCGTTTTCATTGCTGAAGCCCGTTAAGAGTTCACCCAGTGTGACCCAAGAAATGCCATCAAAAACCAGTCCCAGCCCCTGGGTTTTGCTTTTCTCAGATGTTTTAATCAGCTTGTTTGACAGATGTAGGCAGATAGAGCCTGGCCCTGCAGCCAGACATTGGTGTGGGTGCCTGCAGAGATGGGTCTTGTCCCCTGCTCCTCCCCAAAAGTCCCAAAACACCTGGGGCAAGTCACATTCTATGGCAGCTGCCACAGCTCCAGCCAACAAGGGTCAAAGCACTGTGGGACCGAAGAGTGTCCCTGAGGGCATCTGGCCCATCCTCCTGCCCCAAGGCAGAGTCAGTATCTACCTTCTTACTCTTGTCAGGGTTGTTCTGAGTTTCCCAAGCAGTCTCTCCTTCCTAGACTTCCCAGACCCTGCCATTAAAAGTCCCTTCCCTCCCTTCTTTCACCTTCCATGAAGGAATGTCACTCTTCAAGTGTCTCTGCAGGCTGACCAATTTGACTGCTCCCTCCTTAATCTGTCTTTTCTACTCCTTTAGTCATTCTCCTTGCATTTTTTGGGGGCTGTCCCCAGTCTGACCCCTTTTTCCCTTGAAGCCCAGGGCCCAGGAGGAGGCCCAGTGCTCCAGCTGAGACCTTCCCAGCACCAAGGAGATAATTCCATAGCTGACTTCAAAGATAATGCCATAACTCCACAGAGCTTCCCAACGGCTCAAACACTTCCCAGCTTCCCAGGGATTGGAAAGAGTGGTTTCCATCACGAAAGTAGATGGGAGAAGGCAGATACAAAGTCCCACATTTAGGTGTCCACAGGTCAGTCATCCAGCTGGGCAAGCCCAGGGCTCTGCTGCAGAGTGGAGCAAGAAGCTGTGATGCCTCCACTCAGTACTATGGTGGGATTTGGTTGCCACATGGGTGTCTAAGGCAATTTTAGCCAAAGATCCTGCTGTCATTTGGTCTTGTGTTGATATTTCACTTGATTTCAGACTTTCCCAGTGCCTCTGTTTGGCTAAATAAATAATGTCTCAGGGTATAAAGGGAATATAAAGGGAATAAAGGGAATATAAAGGGCATTTAGATATCCATGTTGCAGGAAGGCACTGGTCTGGAGAAATTTATTAGTCTTAATCCACAACTCTAGTGCCAAGTCTTACAGCCTCTGTGGCTCTGTTTTCACATCTACCTGCTCCATTTCCATCACTTTTCCCCATGCAGAGATTCCTCTTTTGCTCCTCGGTGGTGATATTGCAGGACCACTTCCCCTCTACCCCTGAACATCCCCTGGGAGCAAGGCACTGAAACACCTGAGAGGGACCCTAATATTTGGGATTTGAGTCTTGCACAGGAGAAAAGGTTGGTAAAACACCTTCCTTCAACTCTGCCAGCACCGTCAAGCCTCGCATGCAGAGGAGCTGCCTCGTCCTTCACAGGAATGTGCTGGGGGCTGAGTAGATCCCATTGCTCCCTGGAAACCCGCCTCCCTTTCCCAGAGCTGGGCACCCCCATCCCTCTGAGGGCTCTGACAGTAACCATGCCACGGGGGGCTGTCAGTCACCGCGACGTTGGGCAGTGTCAGCCACAGTTCGCCGTAATCTCCCGCGGGGAGAGCGGTGCCAGAAGTGACAGCTACCTTTATCCACATCCCAGGGATATAAACAATAGTATGGAATAATGACAGGGGGAGCATAAGCATCAATATCCTTCAGCTGCTTCGGCCCCCTCCCTTCCTCCACCCAGGAGTATGTTCCTGAAAAAGCCTTGTTTCCCTAATACCTGGGGGTTTTCTCTGCTTATTAACCTTATCTGCTGGAGCAAAGTACCTCGCTGAAAGACATTTTTTGGGTGACTTTTTTTGGAATGTTTTCGTAATCCTTTGCATTTATAGGCAAAGACAAGGAGATCAAAGCTGCCCAGGGTTTATAAAGCATGTCAGGCTGAAAGTTTGACATCAATTAAAGTGATATACACGTTGTCCAGATTTATGAGAAAACACCGATTTGGCCCCATCCCCTGCCCCCCAAATCAGTGAGACTCTTTGTATTGACTTACATCTCTTTTCAGGGCCTGCTGTTGAGTGATTGGGGATTTGAAAACAACGTGAAGGTGACCCAGTGCCCATTGGTTCTTCCCAGCTGCAAGTCCTGGCCCTGCATGCACCGAGTCGGCCGGTCTCAGCTGCTTCCATTCACTCTGCCCCGTGGCACTGCAATGAGAACAGTCAGAAATGAATCACTTTTAATGCTTTTGGAAGGGAAAATGGGATACAGGACCGAGAATTTAATTTTTCTTCTTAATGCTTTTCTGCTAAATACTTTTATGTGAGTGTGTGTCTTCTGCCCTCTTTTGTGATAGAAATTGCTTTGTTATCAGCAGAAGGAACAGCTGAAAACTGTAAAGCCTTTGTGTTTTAGCTACTAATGGATAGATTCACTCTTGAAAAGCTTATTTTTACTCTTTTTTTATTCTTAATGAGAGGAGTTTGGGTCCCCATCCCCACCACGTTCCCAAATACTGTCACAGAGTGACACAGCAGGAATGGTGCAAGGGAGGCTCGTGGCTGAGTTGTTTGGGAGAAAAGAAGAGATTTCAGTTCATAGCCCCTCTCAGGCTCAGGAAATTGAGGCTCAAATCATCTGGTTCCCAGGAAGGAGCCATAACCTCCTCTCCAGCCGTCTTGCTGAAGGTGGAAAACTCTTTAGCAAGAAATAAGTGACTTGCAGACCGTGAAGGTAACGGAGGGGAGGGAAGGCTGGTGGTGCCTTTCATCTCCAGGGTGCTCCTCTGCACAGGTGGACTCTGCTGCTCCCTGTGCATTTGCCTCGATGCAGTTGGTGGGAATGGAGGCTGAAGTCTCTGATTTATGGATCCAACTCCCCCTTCTTGTGGTCTTCCGCGATTTGCACTTGGAATCATGGAATAGTTTGGGTTGGAAGAGACATTTGAAGACCAACTAGTCCTGAAATGAGCAGGGACATCTTCAACTAGACCAGGTTGCTCCAAGCCCTGTCCAACCTGATCTTGAACATTTCCACAGATGGGGCATCAACAACTTCTCTGGGAAAGCTGCACCAGCGTTTCACCACAATCATTGTAAAAATAGTTTTCCTTATACCTAGTCAAAATATATCCTCTTTTAGTTTAGAATCATCACCCCATGTCACAACAGGCCCTATGAAAATTTTTGTCACTGCTTGTGCAAAGTGAAAAAATACAGACTGGCAAAGTTTAAACCATGGGAACATCTTGGAAAAATCATTTTTGGTGCTCAACTGTGTGTTTTGCAGCTCCCCCTCCTTTGGAAACTTGGTCCATGGGGAAGATCTGAAATGTCAGGAGAAAATCAGCTTTCTCCAAGCTGGAGGAAGTCCCTGGGTGTGGATTTGGAAGCAATGGAGCTGCTACCAGGTTTTGGAGCAAGCCAGATATCAGGGGCTGAGGTGAGGCTCTGTGTGGATCTATTTGTGCAGATTTCATTTACCTCTGGTTTCTGGCCAGGCAGTAAATCACACAGGATCATTTACCTCTGGATGGCTGGAGTAAATATGAAAACAATCCTGAATATCTGAAAAAAGGTTCTGGATCTAAAAATGGCCAAATCAAGGGTAAGGAGTGGGATGAGGATAATAAATGCAAATTGGACAGTTCATGCCTAAATTAGACCTCGCTTCCATGTCATTTCCCCTGCTGCCTCTCAGATATCCTCTGAGTGTTTCCTGGCAACCCCTCTGCATTTTTAGTGTCCAAATTTTCCTCCTTTGCCCTGGCGTTCACTGCTCTTCCTGTGCCTCGTGACCAAGGGTTGATTGCAACGAACATTATTCCTCCAGAACAAACCAGGAGCTGGTTGTCCGTTTAACCCTCCTGGAACAAAAACCCACCCAAACCAAGGAATTCTCCAAAACCAACTGTGACAACTAGAAATGGAGCTTGCTGGGTGGAGAGAACAAGAGGTGGAGATTTCAGGGATTTTCAGGGATTTTAGTCCCTGTGTTGTCACAAGTCGCTCTGTGCCACAACAGTGTAATGAGCACAGCAAATTCCATCAGCCACCAGGATTTTCCACTCCCTCCAAGCAAAACTCAGTCCCACAAGGAGCCTCCAAAATCTGAAGACACTGTCCCTCCTCCTACACGTTTCAACACTTCCTCCGGATCAGACTCCAGCCTAAAGATAAGATTCAATCATTTATTGCCCTTGCATTGAAAAAATATCTCAGCAAAGCGGTTTTTCAGCTCCCATTTGCTCACAGTGGCTGTTTAATGTGTCCTGTGATGGTCACTGGAGATGTTCAGACAGCAGAGCCTGGAGGGATTCAGTGCATGCTCAAGCAGACACCTTCATCCAGCTGAGTTTCTTTCCAAGTTCCACTGACTCCACTCATTTTCAAGAGGGAATTTAACCATTAGCAGCTAAAACATGGAGGCTTTTTAGTTTTCAGCCATTCCTTCTGCTGATCACAAAGTAATTTCTACCTCTAAAGAGGGCAAAAAAGACACACATGTGCAGAATTGCTAAGGAGAAAAGCATTAAGAAGAAAACTAAATGTGGAACCTGGAGACTTACAGTGAATTCAGATGCCTAAACGTGGTGTTGAGCACCTCGTGGGATCCTTTGGCTCTAATGCTGAGGGTGGTGCCATTTATCTGGGAAGGGGAGAAGATGTGCAGTGATATTTGTGTGGTCCATATGTGTGGCCCAGCCTGTCTTCTGACTCCAAGAATTCCTGCAGATCCATGAGCTGCTGTGGTAGCTTTTGTGTCTCATCAGCAAGGGGTGCTTGAGAATGGACCAAAATCAACATTTATGGACCAAAGAGGGTCTCCAGTGCAGCTACTGGAGGCTGAAAATGACTGAGGGACCCCTATGCTATGGGAACCCCTTCACTGTCCTCTTCCTAATCTCTGGAGCTTTTTAGGACCTCAAGGTGTGCAGGTTTTCTTGAAGAACCACCAGAAGTTTCTGCACCGGTGGCTCAGCCCTTTCCACACTGAGATTTTACAGTGGAAATTGATGTTTTATCAGTGAACTGAGCTGAAGATCCAATTCAATAGGGAAAGAAATATTAGCTCCTGTTTCCCCACAAGGCACATTAGAAGTCTGTCTTTAGTTGTGGTGCATCCACATTCTTTATTTCTTATTTTGGGCCAAATCTTGCACAACTGTTCTGCACATTTTTCCCAGATTTTCAGAGACATTCAGCTTCCTCAAGCTGTGTTATTCATTCCATGACTTCACTTGATCCTTGTTTACAAATCCATGATGAACAAGTGCAGTCTGGGAAAGGCATCAGAAAGAGGGACCTGTCTTCCAAAGAGCTCCTTTACCTGCCTTCTTACATTTAGAGCAGCAAAGAAATGGAAGACCATGAAAATGGTTAAAGGAAAGGCTGAGAGAATTGGGGTTGTTCAGTCTGGAGAAGAGAAGGCTCCAGGAGACCTTCTTGAAGCCTTTTAGTACCTGAATGGGGCCTACAAGAGAGCTGGAAAAGGACTTGGGACAAGGTTCTGGAGTGACAGAACAAGGGGGAATGGTTTCAAACTGACAGAGGGCAGGGTTAGATTAGATATTAGGAGGAGATTCTTGACTGTGAGGCCCTGGCACAGGTTGCCCAGAGAAGCTGTGGCTGCCCCACCCCTGGAAGTGTTCAAGGCCAGGTTGGATGGGACTTGGAGCAACCTGGGATAGTGGAAGGTGTCCCTGATGATCTTTAAGGTGCCCTCCATCCAAAACTCCTGATATTTATTGGTTTGCAGTGCCTGTTTCCCAGTGTTGTGTCCTGGCATCCCCATCCAGGTCACGGTGAGGACAGAAAAGCTTTGTGGTTTGGGGGATGAATCTCTTCCTCCTCACACAAAGAATTCAGACAATTCTTTTCAGGCAACTGAAATGATACCAAATATTTCATTTTCTCTCATTTTATTGCTTCATCCTACAAGAATTTGAATAAAGGGATCATAGCTTCGTTTCAAGGCAAAACCACTGCACAAGAAAGAAAAGGCAAGAAATTCCATTTTGAAACTCAGGGCAAAATGCTTCAAAGTTTTTTCCACTTTTTGTTTGGCTGAAACAGCTTGCCAAATTTGGCCTGAACTTGCAAGGAGACTTGATCTGCCAAAACCTGCATTTTTGAGTGAATTAATGATTGTCATGAAAAATTTCGGCCAGCTGAGACAAAACCCAGAGCTGTTTTGAAGAGATAAAGTTAAAATGGTGCAAAAGTCTTTCCAGACAAGCCTTTATGGTTAGCTCCTCAAAGGAATGCTTGTACCTACCTCCCTCTCAAATGATGGAGAGTTACTACTTAATTCTTGGATGACATTGGCCCTTCATGCTTATATGGTGACGACTGTTTTTGACAGGAGAAGGGACTGAACCAACAACCACTGAGAGCAAAAAGCAGAGTTCACATCTGAGCTCCAGTCACCCCATCCAAGGATTTACACAGATTTCTTTACAGGACTCTATGAGCAATATTTGGTGGCACAGCACGGGGTCTGACCCTTCTTCCTAAGAGCAGATTGGCAGGTTTCAAGCCCAGTTCACTTCAGCTTTGGCTATAAAATGCAGATTCTGCTGAAAAATGCCAGTGACTGTCTCTACTCTTTGGCCTTGTTTCGTTTTCAAATCAAAGAACAGCCTCAGCATCCTCCCTCGTCCTCCCTTTTATTTCCCTCTTGGCAAAAAGAAAACACGTATATTTTTCCTAGGCTGTTGGTATCTCTGCCCAGAACATGCCATGATATTATTTTTAACTCTGTTTGCTCTTCCTTGCTTTTCTTTATGGAAGAGCCTTGGAAGCCTCTCTTTTTTCTTTTTTTTTTTTTTCATCTGCTTTGCCCTTTCCTTCCCTTCCCTGCTCCTCTTGATAAAACACCCTGGTCCCATTCCAGCAAAGTGCCAAATGTGCCGTGCAGGGAGCTGGGCAGAAATACCTCTGTTGATGAAATCACCCTTTTTAAATAGCCTGAGCAGTTAGTGTCAGCTCTCCCTGCCAAACAGCCTCTTGCCTACCCGTATCCGCTCAGCAGAGTGGCAGCCAAACCTCTCTTGCTCTTGGCTTGGGCTGAGGAAAAGGCAGCTAAAAACCAGACAGACATGCAGACACCCCTGAAACAACAGGGGGAGGTGGGGGAGCAGAATTTCTGGGCAGATTGGACATCACATTTCACCAAAATGCTCTTGTTTCCCTGCTCGTTGTGAGCTTCGTGTTAAGAGCTTTAGAGGGCCAACTGCTTAGTTGTGGTGGGTAACTGAGTTTGGAGCTTCACTGTGCTGGATGGAGAGGGCAGTGAGCTGTTTTTAGAGGCTCAGATGTGTCTTGGTGACCACCAAGGCCCTGCCTTATCTCTGAGACGTTGTGGTGCTTCCTGGTGCCTCGAGTTTTCCTCTCAAGGATATGGGGCGAAGGGACTGCCCTGCTCATGGGTGACTGAGCTGCCAGAAGCTCCAAGGCTCCTGTTCACATAGGGAAGAGGAAACGATTCCATCTTGCTGGGCACTCATCTTGCACCTTGCAGGTGTGGCACCTCAGAGAAAATGCTGAAGAAGCAAAGGCACGAGGAGGAGACCTGACCATCTCTGGTCTGGCTGTGGATGACCAGGGAAGGACAGATTTCTCTGTAGCATGTAAAAGATGTTTTTTCCCCACTGTCACTACTGGTGGGCTGACTGGACTGCAGCAAAGGCTGAGACATTGTCCTGTCCCTGATGTGTGCAGGTTCAAGTGCGCTTCTGCATCTCATCCCCAGGCATTGCAGGGCCTTGGTATTTCCTTGTCCTCATTCAGGTCCAGGCCATTAGCACTAAAAAGTGATTGGGCTGGTGGTTTTTGGTCCTTCTCTTTGTTTGGTGTGCTTGATCCCCAAAGCTCTTGAGTGTATCTACCAGGAATTCCCAGGAAAATCCTTGTCTCGTGCCATCAAAGTCATGGTGGGTTTATAATCCACATGAAAACAGTGTGGATGCTCATATGGGTAGAAAGAAAACCCACTTTTATACCAGCAAGACCCTAAATAATTCACCAGGCTTGGTAAGGGACAATTGTGTCTGAGGGGAGAAGGAAAAAAGTGTCTAAAAGAAACATCCCGTGGGAACTACTCATAAATGAAACATCCTGTGGGAAGGACTCAACCTGCTGCTGGGGGTATCTGGCACCTTCCTTTCTCCGCTGAAGCATCACCTTGGAGCCACCAGCTGGGAGAGGTGGAACCAGAGCATCCCAGCATCCCCCTGTTGTTGCACCCTCGCCTGTGAGCGCAGCCCCGGCCTGTCCTCCCCGTTCCCAGGCAGGAGTCAAGGTCTCCTTGGCAGGAGATCCTGACGCAGGCAGCTCTCCCCCGTGACGCTCCTGAGCCCGGGGACGGAACTTTCCCGTGGGGAGGCGAGGGCTGGGCAGGGGGGGGGCCGGGACACAGATGTGCTCTCCCGGTTACCTTGAGCACCGGGAGCGGCTCCAGAGCGAGCAAGGGATACGCTCGGCTTGTTTTGCCGTCCCGCTTCAAGCGAGAGGTGGAGGAGGAGGAGGAGGGATTTCATGGGAGATTGCGTTGGAAAGAGCCGGCACAGCTGGGCTCTGCCCCGTGGCCTTCACCTCGCTGCTTTGTTGGGGGAAAAGGAGAGGGGGGACTGGGCTGCAGAGCTCTTTGATTTCTCCTGCCTTCATATTTTGCTCTCTTCCCAGGTGGAAGGACTCTCTGGTCCCCCAGGCAGGCAGAGCAGCAGGGGTTGGAGCCATTCTTTTAAGTTCTCTTCACCTTCAGAAAAATATGGCCAGACTCAAAGTGTGTATTGGGAATTTGGGAGTGGTCCCTGGCTCATGATAAGCCCCAAACTATGCCTGGGACTCGCCTGGGTCAGTGCTGGCCAGGCCAAGTCAGACCTGTGCCGGACTAAGCAGGATGGAGAGTCTGGAGATGGAACTTTGAAGAGGTTTTTCCATGTTTCAATGAGATACAGAGCAATGTAGTCATCCCCTTGCCCTCTATCCACCTTTTTGAGCTCCTCCTGCTTCAGAGGAGACGTTAGTTGGGCATTTCCCCTGTAATGAATTATCCCAGTATCCTTTCCTTTTGCATCCAAGGGGACAAGGCTGTGAGAGACCCCCTGAGTAAAATACAGCCCATCCCCAGGGCACCTTCCTTACTTGTGTACCAGGAACTGAAGGATGGGAAAGCAGAGAGAGACTTTGGACAAGGGCATGGAGTGACAGGACAAGGGAGAATTGCTTCAAACACAGAGTAGATTAGATATTAGGAAGAAATTTTTCCCTTTGAGAGTCGCGAGGTCCTGGCACAGGTTGCCCAGAGAAGCTGTGGCTGCCTCATCCCTGGAAGTGTCCAAGGCCAGGTTGGATGGGGCTTGGAGCAACCTGGGATAGTGGAAGGTGTCCCTGCCCATGGCAGGGGCGCTGGAATGAGATCATTAAGGTCCCTTCCAACCCAAACCATTCTGTGATTCTACGGAACTGGAGTCGTGTTCAGCCTGGTGGGTGTTGCTTTTGTCCCAACAAACAGCTTTACATTTTCAGGTCACACCTTGGGGCTGGGATGCTACAGGTACATGCCAAAGGCTTCACAGTCTCACACTGTCCCACTTTTCTTAGACCAAATACATGAGACAAACCAAGGCAATCATTTCAAAACACCTATAAGTGCTCCTCTAGCACCACACACACAAAGCTGTGTGGAGCTGTGATCCCACTCCTTCAGCCTTTTCCGACTCCCCAGCCCACTGTAGCTGACACTCAGCCACAAGCTGAGCCTCTCTTAGCAATTTTGGCTGCGAGCACACCTCTCCTTCCCAGTCCCAAAGCTCTCACTCCCACTTGGGGAGAAGAGGGCAGGGGGATGCGGGGGAAGGGTGTAAATTGCTCACCGAGGATGCTATCACGCCAAACCCACTGTTTACAAGCTGCTGCCAGGTTATTGAAGATCAGAGAATCTCTGGGTCTAAACACAGCTACTCCTGGAGTGCAGCGTGTCGAGGTTGTTTGATACATGTCCACCCGCTGCCCTTGGGGTGACCTTTGGGACCTCGGAGTTATCAGGGGGAAGCGACCATGTGGTGGGGCTGAGGGACCACCTACGGTGCAACGTGAGCTGGGTGGGATTCTGCACAGCTCAAGGGGAAGAGATCTGGAGATACAGCCTACCCAGGGGGCTCCTGGCCTGTACAGAACCTGTGTGAGCATCTGAACACCTGGGGTAAGTAATTCCCAGCCCGTAGAAGGCAGAGGTGATTTTTCCCAGTCTAACCAGTAGGGATGGTTGACCTCCTCTCTGGTGTTGGCCCGTGGAGAGAGGTGGCTCTGTCCATCAGATGAAAACCTGGTGATTTCAGGCAAAATTTGGTTTGTTGGATGTATCTGTACCAGTAAATTCAACAGAGACAGGAACCTGATCATCTGCACTGCTAGACTGGTGACCTGTTCCCAGCATCAGCTCGACCCAGCTCAACTATCATAGACCCAAAAAATCTCTGGGCATCAGACTAAAGACAGCACACCCTAGGGACCATCCCAAAACAAGTTTTGGGTCTATCTACCCTCTTCTGGGGGCTGTGAGAGTTTAATAGTGTGGATGTGGCCAGAGCAGACCAACTGGCCTAAGGATTAGGGGAAAGAAGAGGTTTTATTTTTTTGGTAACCTGTACAGCTTTAACTAGAAGATGCAAAAGTTTAAGGTACTTGGGAGTCAATACCAGTCAGAACAGCTGTAGCACTGCTTGTTCTGCCAAAGGAAGGCTTTCAAGGTCCTTGTTGGGAGAGGGCAAAGGGGAAGTCTGGTGGAAGGTGTCCCTGTCCACGGCAGGGAAATGATATTTAAGGTCTCTTCCAACCCAAACCATTTTGTGATTCGGGAATTTAGTGAAAGGTGGTTAGATGAAGATGGGAGAGGCAAGGTGTGATATTATTTTCTGATCTTCTGGATGGGACAAGCCAGTTGTTCTGAAGGTTTGATCTGGATTAGAAAACAGGGAGAAAGGCTCTCACACTTACCTGTTCAGAGCAGCTGGACAATCCTCTGCTTGCAAGAGAAAATGCCCCAGTCAAGGCTTATGGCTTTAGGTTGCAGACTTTTTGTGTTTATAGAATAATTTAGGTTGGAAAAACCCTCTAACATCAAGTCCAGCTGTTAACCCACTTCTGCCAAGGCCACTACCCATGTCCCCAAGTGCCACATCCACTCAGATTTTAAATCCCTCCAGGGATGGGGACTCCACCACTGCCCTGAGCAGCCTGTTCCCTGGGTGTCCTCATTCCCAGGCACCAATATGGTTATAGCTCCCATTTCAGGTCAAGTGGGTCCACGTGAACAGCCCCACACCCACATGCTCTGAGCCTTCCTCAGACTGTGACCTTCCTTATCACATTTATTTTTTTTAAATCATAGAATCACAGAGTAGTTTACAATGGTTAGAATGGAAAGGGACCTGGAAGATCATCCAATTCCAACCCTCCTGGTGCAGGCAGGGACAGCTTCAACTAGACCAGGTTGCTCAGAGCCCCATCCAACCTGGCCTTGAACACCTCCAGGGATGAGGCACAATATTTACATTTTATCCTTCAAAGACTTCATTGTGAGCTTGTAATTGCACCCAACTTTCCTGTTGGATGCCTGTTATCCTTGATGGAGGAGTGACGACCACTACAATATCTAAATCCAGATGGAATAATGTTTCATGCATTCCTGAAGCCAAAACAAAGGCATATTGCTAATACCAGAATGAAAGCTGCAAGACAGGACGAGAGATCGAAATAAAACCAGTGTTCTTCAAAGCTTTGTAAGGGATCTTGTTGTCCTGACTGGCACACCAGGAAAAGAAGGATATTCTTTCTCCTTGGGACTGAATTTTGGTGCATTTATTACAAAGGGACAAGCTACATGAGGGTTACACTGGGGGTGCTTTCCTGAGCTATGCACCAAGCTGGGATTGAGGCCCTGATTCCCTTTATCATCTCTGCCCTTCCCTGATGGACCATTGCCACCCCTACCCTGAGTGACCTGAACCCAGGGCAGGGGACTGACCACAGCAGAACTCCCACCACACTTCCACAGCTGCCTTTCTGCTGTCTCCACCCTGTGGCTTCAGCCTGCCCTGGAAAAAAAGGCAGGAAAGATAAGGAGGCCAGAAAGAAGGTTCAGGTGAGGATGAGTTAAATATAGGTTTGAAAGGCTGAGGGAAATATCTTGATATCACAGAGACAGTTGTGGCCAGTAAAATGTTTGGCTGTGGTACAATGAGGGTGATATCTGGCATTCAGAGGATGGTGATGGGAATTGGAGGCTCCAGGGAAATGCTCCTTCCTTCCTGCTTTGCTGACAGAGATCTGGAGCTCAGATTTAAGGCAGAGAGGGTGAGCTGGCTGCAAATCCTTTGCTTATGGCCACAAGGATGGCAAGCCCAGGCTCCCTCACTTCCAAGGGGGGTCAGAGCTGGGTCCCCTGACATCACCTCCCAGGACTGTGAGGGACAGAGTAGTTGGTCATCCCTTCCCTCCAGTGCTGAATAAGCTGCTAATTTTAACTGGGAGTGACCTTGAACAGACTGAGGGGGAAGAAAACTCTGGAGAAAGGAGACCTTGAAGCAGTCTAGAAAAGGAGAACCCATGGAAGGTCTCATTCTGTCTCCAGTGGTGGGCAACCACAGATGCCATGGGGAAGGGTGCAACAAGAGCCCTGGCAGAGCAGAACAGGGAAATCAGGGATTTAGAGACTTTCCAAGCCAGGGATGGTGTTGTAACATCTGACTCAAACCACTGAGGGAAGGGCAATTATCCAGAAACAGCTCCAGCCCTTCTGCCTGCTGCCCAGCAGGACTGAAAGGAGTGTCTGACACATCCCACAGACCTCTCTGGAGCAGCCATGGGCCCTGAGTGTTTAAGGAAAATGGTCCTCTTAAGCCCTGTTATCCATGCAGGGTTTTTCTGGCTGCTGGTAGAGATGGAATGTCTCACTGAGCAGCTGGTGGATGTGGAGAGGACTTTTGTTTGGGCAGATTCGTTATGGATTCTGTCTCTGCTTCCCACCAGTAACACATCTCTGCCCTCTGCCACCCACACACAGTCTGGCTGTTGGACATGGCCCCAGCCTCTCCTTTGGTTGGGGTGCTCAGGGATGGCCAGTCTTGCTTTTCAGACCCCACCTGGAGCTCCATCAGCCTTAGGAATGTTCTGAGCCAAGAATTCTTGGGGAAGTAATGCAGGTGAAGTCTCCCTTGGCTCTCTGCACTGGGTTAACCAGCTGCCTGGCCAGGGAGGGAGCCCTTCTGGCAAAAAGTGGACATTGTTCCCTTTGGTGGAGCAGCTCAGAGCCCAGAGCTCAGCCTGGCAGGACACTGATGCCCTTGTTTGCTCTGCAGTATTTGCCAGGGGATATTTGCTCTGCTGTGTGTGGGTGGAGGGAAAACAGAGCAAGGTGAGGGCTCCTCACCACCTCCCTCTCCTGGCGGCCAGGCCTCAATTTTCAGGGGCAGCATGGCAAGCTCCAGGCACCCTGCCCTGCACAGAAGGTGGAGACGCTTGGATCCTCACTTTATCACCCTGGGAGAAGTCCTGAGCTCCTGGCACATGGCAGAGGGTATGTTGGTGAGCTGTGCCTGCCAGTGCTGCTCTGCTCAGGACCAAACAAGAGCCCAGCCTGGGATGGCATTGAAAAAAGCCCAAATCCCAGGACATGAGGCAATGGCTTTAAGCTGAAGGGGAGGAGATTTAGATTAGATATTAAGAAGAAATTCTTGCCTGTGAAGAAATTGTGGCTGCCCCATCCCTGGAAGTGTTCAAGGCCAGGTTGGACAGGGCTTGGAGCAGGCTGGGATAGTGGAAAGTGTCCCTGCCCATGGCAGTGGGCTGGAATAAGAGGAGCCTTCTAAGCCAAACCATTGCAGGAATCTCTGATTCTGTGACAGAACTTTGATACATCCCTGTTTTGCTTTTGCTTTACACCAGCTGACCAAGCCCATCTCGTAGCTCCTGGGCTCAGCTGCAGCCTGGTAAAGTCGGTGGAGGTCTCTCACTGCTGGGAAAACTCCTTCCCAAAAAAGGTACCAGCTCCCCCATTATCCAGAGATCTGGAAATGTAACCAAGCCCTGAGCCTTGCACACACAGGGCTGCAGGGTGAGCCAGGCAGGCAGATCAGGGTGTTGGTGTAGCACAGGAAGAAAGAAGAGGGTAGAGGAACCTCACTTGAGAAGGTCTTTATCTCCTGGGTAGGGCCATGTGGTCCTTCCTTCTCCCTTCTCTGCTCTTCTGTGCCAGCTAATCATAGAATCACAGAATGGTTCGTGCTGGGAGGCACCTCAGGGATCATCTCTCTTTGTCCTGCTCTGACTTCACCTCAGCTTCCTGAAGGCATTCAGGAAAGCCTACAGTGCCTGCTATGCTTAAGCTTTTGTTGGGTATGAGAAAATCCACGTACCTGAGTTCTGGGAAAAGCCACAGCTGGAGCTCACACCTCACCAGACAGACGTCAGAGAAGTCCCCTCAGTGCTGCTGCTCCCCACATTCCTGTCATTCCACTGGTTTCTCTTTCTTTCCCTCTTGCTCCCAGCTCTGAGCACCTGCTGATTTTTCCATGGCTGTCTCACCCCCTGTCTCCAAGATTCCAGATGCACTTCCTGGAACAGCTATTGCCTGGAGAAGGTTTTACACCCCAGCCACGGGGGTATCTCTACGCCTGCACGGTGAAGAACTGAGAAATACCACAGAAACCTTCCCTCCAGAGCCTCAAACCACTTGCAAAAAGGGTGTCAGTGACAAAAAACTCAGCACCAACACAGGACCAGACATCACCCACACAGAGGACAGAGCCAGAGGATGGGGGTGGAGTAACAGGACCAAGGTTGAAAGGGAAAGAGTCATAGAGGTCTGAGCCTTTGAGTACAAGAATTGGAAAGAGCATTCCAGTGGCACCTGGGGAAGAAATGAAAGGATTATCGGAAGATACATATTACTTTTTATTATTACTTTTTATTACTTTTAATTATTGCCTGGGCCATTCAGGGTGTTCATACTCTTGTATGAGGCAGGAATTGCCTCATATCCTGTAAAACACCTTTGTACTGCCAGACATGTTCTTCTTGTTGAGGTTCAAGAAGTGAATTTGAGAGCCTGGATCACTTTTATCACATTTCTTCTGCTCTGACACTCACCTGGGAGTCTCTGGCTGGAGCTCAACCCTGGTGGAGAGACACCTCTTAGGCTGCCAGGTTGGGATGGGGCTGAAGGGGCTCTTCCAGAGCTTCCCAGTGGCATTGGACACATCCTGGTCCCCCAGACCTTCCTGGGCTGGAGGTCACAGAAGACAGCATCCACTTCACACCTATTTTTTTTACTGAGATCCCTGTCCAGGGTGCAGGCTGGACTGCAGCTCCTTTTCTCTCTGGCTGCTCTGTCCCTGCTGTGGTGGAGCTGTGAACCCCATTTCCCAGTGGTTTTGGTGGCTGCTGTGTAAAACCATGGCTGCTCATGGATGTCACCTCTCCCTCCACCCCCTGGAGAGGCTCATCTTGGTGGCACAGCCCCAACCCACTCCTCTAAGCAAGGGAAGAGTTTCCAGTGGCTTCTTCCAGGGCTTCATGGAGGAGACTGTGGAGCCAGTTGAGTGTCTGCCCCAGGGAACAAATTGAACATATGTTTGTGCAGCATGAACAAAAAAGGCTGTGGTGTCTGGTGTAGAGGAAGCAGAGCTTACAGTCACTTGTTATGTTCACCCTGGGCTCAGTCACGTGCTGCCACTGGCCATAAAAATATCCATTTCCTTTCTAAATTGAGCTACAATACTTGACACTTTGGCCTTGGGTGATAATGCAATGCACAAGAGCTCAGCAGACACCCTGCAACCCTTCTTCCTGGTTTGTTCCTGCACAAATAGTCCACAGTTTTCACTTCCATAAAATATTAACAGCCAAGGAGTTGAATAACTTTCATCTGTATTTATTTTCTGCCTATCATGTCATTAACAGAAATCTGCTAGTCCTGCACAGAGTTCCTGGCAGCTGGGAAAGACCAAGCCGGAGTACGAGACTGTGCCTTCAGGTCCAGTGAAATTATTGAATAAATGACTTTATTTTTGTGGTTTAAAATGGTTTTGTATAATTACAGCACATGTAACTTGTCCCTTGGGCACCATGATGGAACTGGACCAAGACTGATTCATCTTGAGTTAGTTCTAGGACTTACTAACACTGTGTTCATGGGATGCAGGTTGTGAAGATGGAGATCTTTTCCACAGCCCAGTGTTTCCCATCCAGCTCCAGTTCAGTCCTAGAGGGATGCAGATCTCCCATAGACCCCTATCCACCAGCCCTATGAAAAAATTCTGGACACTCCAGGGTTTGTCCACTAGATCTAGGATTTCTGAGTCTGGATCATCTCACCCAGTTCCCTTCTTCCTGAGTCTGGGAGACTTGTTTTCTGTGGGTCTGCAAAGGGGGGAATAAATAGCATTTAAAGCCAGGCAAAATGGTGTTCATGCCAACACAAGCATGTTCTCCCATGGGAATACACTTGGGAAGTGATGTTGGCATCAGGGAGGGGGATTTTGTCTCCTTACAGGTGACAGATGGGGATATTCTGCCTCTGAAGATCAAGGACTGATGTTGCTGCCCAGCTGTCCCTACAATTTGTGGGAGAAGTTTCCTACTCCTTTTCCTATCCCAGGTTCTTTTGCAGCAGTGGCATGAACAGGTAATTCTGTGTCCTGTGTTGGGGATGGTCTGGTGTTTTTTCTGGGAGATGGATCATAAAATCCTGGAATGGTTTGGGTTGGAAGGGACCTTAAAGATCCTCCAGTTCTAACCCTCCTGCCATGGGCAGGGACACCTTCCACTATCCCAGGTTGCTCAGAGCCCCGTCCAACCTGGCCTTGAACACTTCCAGGGATGGGGCAGTCACAGCTTCTCTGAGCAACCTGTGCCAGTTGTTTTACCAGACTCATTGTAAAAAAATTCATCTTTATAACTGTCCTAAATCCAACCTCTTTTAGTTTAAAACCATCACCCCTTGTCCTATTGCACAGGCCCTGCCAAAAAGTCTGTCTCCACCTTTCTTACAAGCCCCCTTTGAAGTTTATAAGGTCTCCCTGGAGATTTCTCATTTCATCTCAGCTGTTTCTTCCTCGTTGCATCCCTGTCACACTGTGAAATGCACCCTCTGCACTTGGACTCAAAATCTACCTCATGGGGTAGAAAACAGCAGATCAAACACCCTGGGGAGATATTCGCTTCCCGTGTAACCTGAAGGAGAATCCACCTGTGTCCCAGGTTGGTACTCACTCCTGTGGTCCTCCCACCCCTTCCATGTGCCATCTGTGCCTTATTTCTTCATTCTCTACTCCCCAGCCCAGTGAAACTCCTGATTAGAGACCACCCTGCAGCCTGTTGTGGGAATTCCCCCTGGAAATGTGAGCCAGAGATGCATCAGAAAGCTGGGAAATGGCATTTGAACTCTCCTGGTGCTGGGTACAGAGAGGGACTGGGGGGCTGATGTGATGCTGCACCAGGAACTTGTGCAGTGAAGGCTCAGCCAAGAAGGACGGGTTTTATTTCTGAGTGTTTTATTATACATATTTTTAATTCCCAGGAGCTGCCCGGATTTGCTGGGAAGGAGGGACATCTCGTGGCCACAACACGAACGTCTCTCCTGCCGCCGGTGGGCTGCACCTCGGGAATCCCTCACTTCCCACACCGGGCACCACCCCGGCATCACCCCGTGCTTCCCGGGAAGCCCCACCAGCCTTTCCCTTCTCCATGAGATGGAAATGGGCACGGGAAGCACAGGCGCTTCCCGCATGAAGAAATGGGAAATGGTGGTATCCACGTTTTTATTAATGACTTGGGACAGAGTGGGGGCGTCACCTGGAGAGATTTCTCCAGAGCTCGGAAGCCTGTGTGTCCCCAGGAGGAGCAGACAGGACACGCTCCCACCCCTGCCCGTGGCACATTGCAAGCAGTGGCACCAGAAGTGGGGGGCAGATCCTGCAGCTCCCCCCACCACCACCACCCCGGCCCCGATCCCTTCTTCCCAAGGCTGCAGCTGCAGGGCTGCGGGGCTTCTCTGTATCCAAGTGGGCCACGAAGGAATTTGCTGTCCTTCCCGGCAGAGGAGATGTCCGCAAAGCGGGTACAGACCTCCAGGGCGGACGAGGAAGGAGCTGTGACATCTCTCAGCCGCCTCTTTAGTCTCTGTGGCAACCACAGAGCCGGCAGCATCGCGTCCCTCCTCATTCCCTGTCCCCAAGCGCATCGTGGGCGGCGCACGGGAGAAAGGGAAAGTACCACAGGGTGTTGTCTTCCCTCCAGCCCTGCCGCCAGGTGCTGGTGGGCTGTGGCTTCACTGCTGAGGCTCTGGCTCGTACTGCTTCTCCGTGGCCGTGTAGAAGTCCTCGAGCACCGACTGCAGGTACTCGAAGGTCGGGCGCTCCTCGGGTTTGCTGCGCCAGCACTTCAGGATGACGCCGTAGAGCTCCCCGGGGCACAGCTCCGGGCAGGGCATGCGGTAGC
Source organism: Pachyramphus minor (assembly GCA_013397135.1). NCBI lineage: Eukaryota > Metazoa > Chordata > Aves > Passeriformes > Tyrannidae > Pachyramphus > Pachyramphus minor. The sequence continues at coordinate 188,472 of VYXB01006755.1, forward strand.
CACGCTCCAGGTTGCGGATCACCTCGGGGTTGGTCATCCCTGGAGGGAAACACAGCCCAGCAGGAGTTATTCAGCGTCCCGCGGGTGGAGGTCGGTGCTCCCAGCAGCTCCCAGCCAGGCAGAGCTGGAGGGGCACAAGGGGCTGCAGAGAAATCCCTTCTCCAGGGTTGTGATCCTTCCTCCCTCCCTCTGTCCCCTCCCTGACTCCCCTCTGTAAGTTTGGCTTAGCACAGGTATAACTGAGGCTTGTGGGACCCTCAGAAAAGGAAACCCAGCATGAAGAGCTCCTCATCATAGAGAAGACATGGAGGGGTTGGAGCATGTCCAGAGAAGGGCAACAGAGCTGGGGAAGGAGCAGCAGGAGCAGCTGAGGGAGCTGGGGGGGCTCAGCCTGGAGAAAAGGAGGCTCAGGGGGGACCTTCTTGCTCTCTGCAACTCCCTGACAGGAAGGTGGAGGCAAGTAGAGGTCGGTCTTTTCTCCCATGTAATAAGCAACAGGACAAGATGAAACAGCCTCAAGTTGCACCAGCTGAGGTTTAAATTGGATATCAGGAAGAATTTCTCCTCTGCAAGGGTTGTCTAGCTCAGGTACAGGCTGCCAGGGGAAGGGGCTGAATCACCATCCCTGGAGGGATTTAAAACCTGTGAGGATGTGGCACTTGGGGACATGGGTTAGTATTGGGCTGGGCAGTGCTGGGTTAATGGTTGGGCTCAGTTTAGAGTTCTTTTCCAATTTAAATGATTCTGTGGTTCTAAGAGACACTTGTGTGTGTCTGGGCACACTTCAATAAGTGCCTTCAGGCCTAAAGCCTCACCAGATCCTTGGAGGTCCATGGACACTTATCCTGTATTCCCAGTGCACTGTACCTGGATAAGGGATCCTGCCATAGGTTATGATCTCTGTCAGGAGGATCCCAAAGGACCACACGTCAGATTTGATGGTGAAAACTCCGTAGTTAATGGCCTCTGGTGCCGTCCATTTGATCGGGAATTTCGCACCTGTCCGGAGGAAACAAAGGGAAATAGCACCTGGAGCTTGAGCATCTCCTTCATGTGCCACAGGCACAGAAATCAGCTCCCCAAAACTGATCCCTGGTTCCTGTTGGTTGTGATTCTGTGATTCTTCATGGGAGAGGGGCTCCAGCCCTTGGATCATCAGCATGGCCTCCTCTGGACCTGCTCCAACAGCTCCATGTTCTTCTAATGCTGGAGATCCCACAGCTGGATGTGGTACTCACAAACAGTATCTCTGGCAGCTTTATTAGGGGACAACAACTGTAGGATTTTATTCTGCACAGGTTTTCTCTGGTTTTTACCAAGAAAAGTTGGATCAGATGATCTGTGAGGTTTCTTTCCAACCTGTTATTCTACAATTTTATGATACCACTCACTGCAAGGGAGCTGTTTTTATCAAAAGTGTATAAATGTTACACCAAATATAAACTCTCCTGTTCTTAAAGCTGCATACATATATCAAACCCAAAACAACTCCCATTCTGTTTTGCCCACCAGGTCCTTGTTTAGCCCCCTGTGGACAGCAATGACCATAAGATGGCTGTTTCTGTTTTGCTAAGACCAAAAAACCGAAAATATCCAGCTCAAACCACCTTGATAAGTGGGAACTGATGTCATTAGACTGTAGAGGAAACCACATTTTTATTTATATACATCCTTTCAGGACTCAAAATCCAGATGCTGGGTGTGAAAGAAGCTGTAACACTTCACACTCTGACTGACAAGGCTCGGAAATACAATCCATGAAGTGAAAATTGCTCAAAGCTGTTGATAAAAGACAGCAAAAGACAGAGGGGTAGCTGTTATTTCAGAGTAAAATTAGCTGGGAAAATGCTGATGGAAGCTGTTTCCACTGGAAAAGTACCTCCTTTGGTTATTAACAGAACTATACTGATTTCATCAAAGCTTCTCCTAAGGATAAAAACTGCCTTAAAAAATTGCAGCAAAGTCACAGTTCCCCTTCATGACATTTTGCAAAATTATATTTGGGAGCTTTTACTACTTCAAAATAGCTTTGCATGTTGAAATGGGTATAATTACCATGAAGTGTTTTGGGACAGGAAATTGAAAGAAAAGTTTCCTATCTCACAAAAAAAATTAATAAAAGTAATCTAATCAATTCTCTTTCCCCAGACTAATTTTATGGGGATTTTTCACTTCATACCAACTCTAGAGGAGAAATCTTCCAGCAAGAGCCACTTATGCCAGACTTAATATTTTTATTTCAATTCCTTCTGCTTATTTTCTTGATGCTCTATAAAATCTCTCTGCAATATGAATGATTTGATCTCATATCTGACCTCAGAGCTCATTGATCTTAGAGGTCTTTTCCAACCTTTACGATTCCATAATTCTGTGTTTTCTAAGCTGTCCCTCTGTTACAGAAGGGACCTGATCTGGTCTGGGCTTGCTTTGCCTGGGACACCTGGAGACTGCTGCTGGGCCCAGTTTCATGGCTCCAGCTCCCCTCTGCAGGGTAATGACCAAGTTCTCCTGCTATTTCCTTCCCTTTGGACTTGACTCCCTGCGAGCACCTGGGCACAACAGGTTTCATTAACAGAGGTCACGTTTCTCAAGCAAACCAACCTGAGATTCAACAGACTCCTCCAAACAGCGCCAAAAGATTTCTTCACATTTTCCTCTGCAAGCCTCATTTGTTCTTTATTCTCCCCAAGTGCTGCTGTTTGTCCAAGGAGGCAGTTTTTGACCCTTTCTTTCTCTGTGTCCTGCCTGGGTGCTGACAGCAGCAACAACGGGGGCTCAGGTCTCACAGCATCAACACCCAGTGCCTGATCCCAGCCCAGGATCTCGGAATGTCTGCATGGCAAGGGGATGGGAGATAAGGGCAGTGTGCTGGTGAGGCAACTCTGGGAACAACACCCACCTTCCTGTGCCAGGTATTCATTCTCAATGATTCTGGCCAGCCCAAAATCAGCGATTTTGCAGCAGAGGGTCTCCGAGACGAGGATGTTGGCGGCTCTCAGGTCGCGGTGGATGAAGTTCATGCGCTCGATGTAGGCCATCCCCTCTGCCACCTGGAGAGGAGGAAGAGCCAATCATCATCACCTCCCCATGACAATCTTGGCTGCCTTTTACCCCACCTTTACAAAACACAGGGTTGCTCACGTGCTTCCACATGCATGGACATGAGTAAGTGCTCCGTGGATGGATGGACGGGCAGGTGGATCAACAGAAAGACAGATACATTAATAAATAGATATTTCCCATGTACATGTGCTTTTTACATTCCAGCTGGACATTCCCATGTACATGCAGCTTTGCCAGCACAGACAGGGCCTGAAAGCTTCGAGCAGACAAGTCAAGCAGAACAAAAGCACCACACTCTGTTTTGATCCGGAGTTACAGCCATGAGCTGTGTCCTGTCTGCAGCAAGAGGCAGAGAGCTGAAGCAAAGCTGAAACCACATCACTGGGTTCCCAGTTTCTGTCACCAGTGTCTCCTCTCTGGTGGGGATTTTAATCATAAATACTCCAGAATAAATATGTGAATTAAGAAAAGAAAAAGCCTAATAATAGAATCAGAGATTAGTTAGGTTTGGAAGGGACTTAAAGATCATCTACTTTCAAACCCCTGTCATGGGCAGGGACACCTTCCACTAGCCCAGGTTTCTCCAAGTCCCACCCAACCTGGCCTTGAACACTTCCAGGGATGGGGCAGCCACAGCTTCTCTGGGCAACCTGTGCCAGCCCCTTACCACCCTCAAAACCAAGAATTCTTTCCCAATATCCCATCTAACCCTGTCCTCTCTCAGTGGGAAGCCCTTCCCTCTTGTTATGTCCCTTCAGACCCTTGTCCAAAGTCCCTCTCCAGCTCTCTTGGAGCCCCTTTAGGCACTACAAGGGGCTCTGAGGTCTCCCCATATCCTTCTCTTCTCTGGGTGAATACCCTCAGCTCCTTACAACACAGTTTTCCCCTCTGATACCTACAGGATGTGTAAGATCAGCAGACACAGATATCCATAGAAATATGACCTAAATAGAGAGTGTATCTGCAGAAAAATCCTTTGTCCTGGGCATGTGCTGCCCTCTTCAACCATCTCCAAATTGTACTTTGGGAGCTTCTTGCTCCCAAGACCATCTTGCAATATTTATCTCCTTGGAGCAGGGAGGTCATCATGGAATCATAGAATCACAAGCTGGTTTGGGTTGGAAGGGACCTTAGAGATCATCTCATTCCAACCTCTCTGACACAGGCAGAGGGACACCTTCCACTATCCCAGGTTGTTCCAAACCCTGTCCAACCTGGCCTTGGACACTTCCAGGGATGGGGCAGCCACAGTTTCCCTGTGCCAGGGCCTGACCACCCTCACGGGGAAGAATTTCTTCCTAATATCCAATGGAGGTGCCTGGTGTGTCATGAGCCTCTATAAATGGCAGCAGCAATCTTTGGTGAGTGCTGGGAGCTTGAAAAGACAGATTGATAAAAAAAGAGATTGCAAGGTTGAGTCTAAAATTTGGGTTGGGCATTTACTGGGGGGTTGGATTCATGCAGTCCCTGCTAGCAATGGTTAGCAACTATTAGAGCTTGTGGGTGAGGGCAGAGCAATTTTCCACTCCATTCAGATTCACATCATCATCTCAGCTTACATGTGGTTTCAAACAGGATACTCACACAAACTTTCCAATGCTGTATTTCTAACCTGTGTCAACACCCCTCCAGCGTGAGTGCTCTTTGCTGCAGTGGAAAATGGAAGAATTGATGTAATTTCCTGTCCTGATGTTAATGAGATAGTACCTGGTGATGGGCCTGCTCCAGCCCAGAGTGTTCTCAAGCTTTTACCCTCGAGACTGACCACAGGATCAAGTGCCTCAGCCCAGAGATTTCTAATTTTAGCTCTGACAGAGGTCAGTGAATCAAATATTGCACCTGAGAGGGTTTGGTGCCCGTTTGGGCTGTGATGTCAGCCCAGCACCACAGATAAACACGTTGTACAATGGCTCAGAACACTGCCCTTTCCTCCTCCTCCTCCTCCTGGAGATACCCTGTGAATGTTTGAATCCATGCCCTTGGGAGGTGGTGCTGGGGTGGGAGGGGGAAGGAGGAAAGCTGCCCTTCCAGTTGACACCCATTCCTCAGGGATGGGCAAAATCCTTCCTAACCCCAAGCTGGGGGTGACTTCTGGGGGTTATTACATCGTTGGGTTTGGGGGGGTTTGGACTGTGTTCAGTTATCCTGGTCCTGGTGTGTGGTGCTGTTTGCCCAGAGAGATGGTGGGTGTCCCATCCTTGGAAGCATCCAAGGCCAGGTTGGATGAGGCTTGGAGCACCCTGGGATAGTGGGAGTTGTCCCTGCCCATGGCAGGGGATTGGAATGAGATGAGCTTTCAGGTCCCTTCCAACCCAAACCCTTCTGTGATTCTACAACACTGCTCTGGGTCACCTCCATGCAAACTGTTCTGGCCACTGCACTTTCTTCTGGCATAGAAAAGCATCAAGCCAATTTCTAGGGAATGCTCCCACTAATCCCAAGGGCTCTGTAATATGAATTTGGGTCATTTTCCTTATCATCAAGAACTTAAAACACACCTCAGGCTGCAAATTTCGAGAGGGAATGAAAGAATGAAAAAGGGAGGGAGGGAAGTGAGGAGGTAAAGAGAGAATGAGGGAAAAAAATTAAGAGAAATTAAGAAATTACTTTCCTAATTATTTTAAGGGAGGGGTAGTTGGCCCCATAACCTCCCACAATCAACAATGGTATGGAAGATTTATCAGTAGTGAAGAAGGAAGTAACAGAAACATGTTCCTCTCCACCCCTTTGAATGGTGTAAAGAAATAATGACAGAAGGTGGCACTGCTTAAAAGTCTTTAAATATTTTCACCCTGGTTAAAGCAAGAAGGAAAACCTTTTGCTGTCATAAAAACATTCGCTCAAATATTAAGATCCTCCAGTTTTTAATTCATTAAAAAATAACTGTATAATAGCTGGAACCATTGTTTCCTCAGGTTTACTCTGACCCACAGAGTTTCATGATTTTATGGATAAATCCCAGTCCTTTATTCAGTTGTACTCAGCCTGATGCTTCATGGTTTTTTTCTAATATTTCCTAGTTAGCCTAACTTTGCTCTGGGTGAGCCAAACTCTGTCAGCACCTGGCTCAGATCAAAGTGGAGTGATTTTGCCATTCTCATCCTTCATATGGTTTCCCCAACTTTTGTGTTTAGAGTCACTTCTGGACTAAAATGTTACTGTGCAGCTGCAGCTATTAAGATTTACAGCCTGGGGATGCTTAGAGGGAAACAACCCTACAAAGGTAAAGGTTTGTTCTTATAAGGAACAATTTCCCCAGATTTGAGGGTCAGAACAGCCTTTATGCTTCATCATCAGAGAAACTGCTGAAAGCCAGTGTGTGTTTACATTAAAAATCTGTTTGTTGAGCTTCTTCTCCTTTTTGTTCAAAGAAAAACAAACTTGTTCCCTGCTCAGCGCAAGCCAGGAAAGCAAAACAAATAAGAACAGACCAAAACAAACAACACCACTAAAAACCCACAAACTCTAAATCTCTAGCACTGCACTGAGCTCCCTGGGGGTGTCCTAAGGACAGCTGAGCTTTGCTGAGCTCACATGCACATGGACACGAGAGGGTTGGAGAGAAATCCTAAGAGGACACGCCAGGAGGAGCTGTTTTTCCCCATGAAATCCGCACTCTGACAGACTTGGAAGAATTTTACTCAGGCCATAACGAGCCTTGAGCCCATTTCCCAGTGGCTGCTCACTAACCTGAGCAGCTATGTCGATGAGTTTGGGGAGACTCAGCTGACTTCCTTCTTCTGTCTTCAAGTAATCCAGCAAACACCCTGCAACAGAGGAGATGCTGCTGAAACTCTCCTATAAATCTAATAAATGATGGATAATAAATCTAATTAATAAATCTATCCATTTGTTTTCCCTGGTGCTTCTCAGAGTACAGGCAACACATCTGCCTGCATCCAACAGACAATCTGAGGAACCAGATGGGTGCCTGCTGGAGTTTCTACCCATTAGAAAGGCCCCCAAATTCAGCTCCATTTCCCCTCTATTTGGCACAGAACTGTTGCAAAGTGCTGGGCATTCATCACTCAAACCCTTATAGGCAAGAGGGGTGAAAGAAAAGACAATTTCACCATGAGGGCAGTAAAAATCTGACACAAACTTGCAGTAGGAACAGCAGAGATGAGAACTTCAAATGCTTTTCAGATGCAACATCACCATCATGTGAAGCAGCTTTTTTTCATCACCCAAAAAGTCCCTTTGTGGAGTAGAAACAAACTTTTGGGTTTCTTAGTCCTTCTGCCTAGAGATCTGTTGCAAAACCCTTCTCCACAGACCTCAGTGAGGGTTTTTACCATTTGCCATGTACTCTGTCACGATGTAGATGGGCTGCTTGGTGACCACTGCATACAACCGGACCAGCTTGTTGTGCTGGAGCTTCTTCATCAGGTTTGCCTCTGCCAAGAAGGCATCAGGGTCCATGCTGCCCTCCTTCATGGTCTTCACAGCCACCTTGATGTTGTTCTTGTAGTAGCCTGCAGAGACATAATGATGCTTTGAGGAATTTGGGGCTCTCTGTGGGCTCTATCAGACTGGGCAATAAGAACTCAGGGATCAGGGAGCAGAAAACCACAGCAACAGCTTGGATCTCTCATAAAGAAACACATGGGAAATCCCAGTGCCAGCAGCTACGAGAGGAGAAGGGAGACACAACTGTCAATCCCTGTGGCTGCATCAGGGATCATCCCTGCCCATGGAACGAGCCCATCCTCACACACTCCTCCCAACCCTGCAAGACTCTTTCTGGGTGAAACCCCTGGGGCCTCCCACCAGCTGGGTTCTCAAATGATCCAAATGCCATGAAAAAAGGCAGGAATCTGCAGTCAGGACATGAACTCAGCCTGGTCCTGTCCACAATCTCAATTGCCAAGGCAACCAGTAACCACAGAGAGGGCAGCAAAGGAAGCTGAGCTCACTCCACTTCCTCTCCCACTGATTAGCAGTGGGCAGGAAGGCATCAGGGATTAAGATCTGGGTTAAAAAGAGGAACAGGGAAGCAGAAAAAAATGGGAAAATGTCACCCAGGTACTCCGTTGTGCGTAACCGGGGTTCATGGGAAGAAAAAGAGCATTTTCCAGGAGATGAGTATGCAGTGACTTCCATGTCCATCACATGTCCATATTTAAGGATTCCCACTCCTGGAGTAGGGAAAGAGGGCTTTCCATCTCCTCTCCTTACCTATTTCTTCCCTGGAACTGGGTGAATTATACTCACCCATCCACACTTCCCCGAACTGCCCACTGCCGAGCTTCTTCACCAGCTTCAGAGACTCCCGTGGGATCTCCCACTCATCCTGTGCCCAGGGTCTCTGGGGAACCAGGGATATGCAGGGAGTTGTGAGGCGCTGGCACAGGCCATCCCCTCTCTCTGTATGAGGATGAAGCACGGGACAGTTCAATGGGATGGCAGAGCTAAACTCCTCCTCCTCCATTTACACATGCCAGGAATAATCAGCCCATGGGAAAACCTCCACAGCCACACGGGGCAGTGGTGGAATCACCACTCCTAAGAGATTTAAAAGATTGTGGCACTTGGGGATGTGGGTTAGACTAAAAGTTGGACTCCATCTTAGAGGGTTTTTCCAACCTTAATTCTATAATTCCATGAAATGTTTCAGCCACAGGGATCAGGGCACCCAAAACAGACCCAATGAAAGGAAAAAGTTCAAAGGGAGGAGCAAATTATCCTGCCCAGTTAGGCCAAACCCTGCTTCCCAAGCATGCTTCCTGCATGTCCCAACAGCATTCCTGTCTTTCCTTTCCCTATGGGAGACACTCCCTGATTTTAGGGCTGTGGGCAGAGCTCACCCTTGCAATTTCTCAGAACGAAAACCAGGACATGGGTGTCCAAGCTCTGCTTGTAGGAGCACACCTGGCCCATGACAGTGGGTGGGGTAGAAGTGTAACCTACACTCACAAACCTCTCCCCCTCCCTCTGTCCCCAGTTTCTTCTGGGACACAAATCCATCAGGGAAGGCAAACAACTTACGGCAGTAATGCTGGATGAGCTCTGGCAGGCTGGAGAACGTCATCCTGGGGGAGATGTAATATCCCCCCCCATCATCCAAGGAGCGGATCCGGTAGTGTTTGATGGTGTCCCCCTGGGCAGAGTTGCTGTCTCTCACAGACAGGGAATAGGCACCTGGAAAAGGAGCAAAGGGAATTGTGAGGACAATCAGCAGCTTCGTCAGGGACCAGCTCCCTCCCCTTTGTTGAGCTGCAAACAACCCTCCCAGCCCTTGCTGATGCCTTGTCAGGGCTGCAAAGACTTCCCTCTCTCTGAGGCAAGTGGAGAGGATAAAAGTCCCTCAGAGCTTAACTGGTTCTGGCAAGGCTTTGTTTAGTAAGACCTGACTATGCTATGGCCAACAACCCCATGGAAACACTGTTGGAATCAATAACACATCTCCAGACAGAGCAATCAGATGCTCCTTAGCTCCTGATGGTCTTTCCACAGTTCTGTATCTCCCATCTGAGCTCTGTCAACCCCAGCACCTCACAGAATCATGAAATCACAGAGTGGATTGGGTTGGAAGGGACCTTAAAGATCATCTCATTCCAACCCCCTGCCATGGGCAGGGACACCTTCCACTAGCCCAGGTTGCTCCAAGCCCTGTCCAACCTGGCTTTGGACACTTCCAGGATGGAGCCTTTACAGCTTCTCTGGGCAACCTGTGCCAGGGCCTCACCATCCTCATAGCCAAAAATTCTTTCACAATATCCCATCTAACCCTGCTCTCTTTCAGTTTAAATCCATTTAAAGCCATTTTCAGCTGGGTGAAACAGGTAACTGCAGTCCCACCAGTGTGTAGAAACACAGGACTGACAGGGGGTTGAACCACCCCACCAGCACAACCAGAATTTTGGTGGGAGAAGTAAGGCCAAGAAATATGTGTCCCTTTTCCACATTATCTAAGGTGCCTGTGTCCCTGTTATCCCTTATCAACCTTGTGCCAATGTCAGTGGTTCAGCTGGGAGGTGCAGAAGGAGGGTTCAGGAGAATTATCTCGTTCAGCCAAGAACTTGTGACTGTGGCTAAACCACTTCCAGACATTCCCACCTGGAATCATGTGCCTTTTGACCTCAAGGGAGCTGCTCAACAGTCCATCCCTCCAACCCACTCCACAAGAATCTAAACCGTGGGGCTGTTTTTTAGTGCACAAAAGCATCACTAGATGTTGCTACTGAGCAGCACTTCCAGCCCGTGTCAGTGTGATTAGATCCACCCTGAGCAGTGGGTTTTTCCCTCTGTCTGGATCAGATTTCCGGAGTAAATTGTTGCAAGTTGTTACAAGTCTAATACGTCACCCTGGGTTGACAGACTGTCTGTTTTTATGTCTGAAAAGGCAAGGCTATTTATATTTAAAAGTAAGGATCTGTCATGCAGGATCCTGAGCAGAAGCAGGGCTGTCCACAGTGACTCTGAAACCCTAATCCTGCACCAGAGGGGAAAGTTTGCTAACATAAAACCCTCACTGGCTGCTGTGTCCCCATACCAGCACCAGCAGTTCCCTGCACTGCACCTGGAAACTGTTTGCATTTATAAAAAGCAGCAAAAGAAAACCTCCTCTGTGCATATTTGCTCTGTTGCAGCGATTATAAAGCTTTACAAGCAGAGTTTGGGAGAGCCTAAAATTCTTCCAAGTGCCAGGAATCGTTTTGAGGGGACTCCCTTCCTGCAGAGAAAAGATCTGGAGGCATAAAGCTCCAGGGAAAACCTGATGGTTTAAATGCAGAGCAAGAGAAGCACAAATTGGAAGGTCATTATACTGAATATTTTCTTCACCATGAGGAAAGATTCAGAAGAGCAGAAGATTCTTCTTCATCAGGCAAAAGACAGACTGAGAAGCCCTTTAGGTTCTATCAGTCCTGCAGCTGAACAGCTGAGAAACAGCCCTGAAACATCTTCAACAGGGCAATAAAACCTCAAGGGAAGGGCAAAGGAATGGCTCATTTTTGCAGGACATGTCTTAGTCACAAAACTGCACTGCACAGCTCAGGATGTTTTCCCAAGGAGTGATTTTTTGGTCCCTGATGGGTGCAGGGAGGTGTTGCTGAGAATTGTGTCTGCAGTGCAGAGCAGCACAAGTCCTGCTGGAGTTTGAGACCCACTTAATTCATGCTCCTTAATACTCGGCCCCAGACCTCCTTTGGCTCCTCTGTGGTATCCATGTGACCCTAAGTTCCAAAGTAATAAATAATAAACATAATAGATAATAAACATTAAGGACAAAAGTTGGACTTGGTGATTTTTGAGGTCTTTCCCAACCTAAATCATTCTGTGATTCTATGAAGAATACAACAATGACAACACCTATATACCATTACGACTACTACTAGCACTGTTAGGATTATTATCATTGTTGTTATTATTATTATTTCTACTACTATTGTTACTATTATTAACTTCTATTCCTTCTGTTGAGGATGATGATGTTCAAAGACATTGGAAAACTGAGCAGGCTGCAGCCTGTCAGAGCTGGGCTCATACGGCACAAGTCCAAGAGGGTGCTTTGCATGCCTGGGACATGGTTTAGGATTTGTGTGGGACTTTTACAGTGCAAGGGCTGCTCAGGGAAAGAGCCAAATGTGGTGTAAGTGCAGCTGCACTGAGGACAGACAATCCTGCAGAAGGAAGTCCAGGAATTAATGACTAAAATATCTGCCAGTGGGTGCCTGGGGGCCAGGAGCCAGCAGAGACGAGGAGACCTGATCTTTTTACTACTGTGGTTGCACCCAAAATACTTTCTGTCCTGCAGGACCTCCTTACCAGGCACCATCGACCCTTTAAACTCTCCTGCATCTTTCAAACAGTGACAGGGTCAATCTCTCAGCTTCCTAACAGCAGTGTTCATCCTTACCCTGTCACTAGAGTCAACGCTGTATTTCACCCCAAGTCACAATTTAGTTTGCTGAAGTGACTGTGACAGAGCTTCCCTGTCCTTCTCCATGACTGGTTACTGTTCCCCTGGGAGCTGCTGAGCAAACCAAAGCACCAAGGCTGGAAAGCTTTAATTTGCTCTTCACAGAATCACAGAATGGTTTGGGTTGGAAGGGACCTCAAAGCTTATCCTGTTCCAACCCCTGCCATGGGCAGGGACACCTTCCGCTAGACCAGGTTTCTCAGAGCCCCATGAGCACAACTGAATCTCGCCCAGAGTGGGAAGCTCTGGGTATCAGACCCTCCTGCTCCAAGTCTGGGATCCCCAAACCATCCTGCAAGGGCACTCAGGTCCTTTCTCTTCACAGCTTTGTGCGGAAAGGAGCAGCAGAAGATGTAAAGGGTGAGTTTCAACTTCACATCACAAGTGGGGCTGATTCAGTCACCCAAACACGGGTGTTTGGTACCACTTCAGAGCCTCTGGTACACTGAGGGTGGTGAGACCCTGGCGCAGGTTGCCCAGAGAAGCTGTGGCTGCCCCTGGAATTGTTCCAGGCCAGGTTGGACAGGGGTTGGAGCAACGTGGTCTAGTGGAAGATGACCCTGCTTGCTGCAGGAGGGTTGAGCTAGATGACATTTAAAGATCCCTTCCAACCCAACCCCTTCTATGATTCTGTGCTGATCTGCATGGGTTTGGCAGATAAGGTGCAAAACCCCACCTCCTCATGGAGCACCTGGAGATGGCTCCAAGATGCTCAGGGTTTGACAACCAAATCAAGTCCCACTGGCTGTGGTGGGAGCTCAGGCTGTTATATCTGCATTTTGATGCTGCCTCAGACTGAGTCCCACAACATGTGGCATCTCCTCCTCCTATGGCTCTCATCAGCCTCTTAACTCCTTCTCCATGGGAATCCAGGAGCTCAGCTGGATGCAGTGGCTGAGCCTGGTAAGGTCCCTCCTGCTGGGAGCACAGACACAACATCCCTGCTGGGAGCCAGGAGCTCGTGACTCGGCACAGCTGTGGGAATGTGCTCCTGCAGGTTTTGGAATGGTTATTACTTCAGGGGGACATTGGTTTAATTGCAGCAGCTTCAGCAAGGCCGGTGCTCCACCGGTNAGTGACAGGACCCACAGAATGGACTGG
>VYXB01006756.1:0-14440 GCA_013397135.1 Pachyramphus minor
GCCCTCTTCATTGTCTCAAGCCTGTATCTATGCCATGTATTCACAGCAGGCTCAATCTGCCACGAGTAGAAACATAAGTGCTAATGTTATTAGAAATAAGCTCCACACCATAGTCACACTGCATTGTGACCAAGAATGCACATTTTCCATGCAAGAAAATTCCCAGTACCATCTATTTTTACCCTCTGCCATAACTGCAGAAATGCCTTTTCCTTCTCTTACTTTTTGACAAATCATACGCTATATTATGGTGGGTAAGAACATACATAGTCACATGGAGTATTCATTCAAAGGAATACTCTAATAAAAATTCACTGTAAAAGAGTTTTTACTGTGATTACAAACTGAAATTAAGTGGGGAAATTGTTTCTATATTTTAGTTACCTTGGAGAATAAAAGTCATGTGCCTCTTCCCCTTGGTAATCTCTGTACATTAGCATAGACCTGCCATTGGTTTTAAACTTTTATCCCTTGAAAGAGGAATCATTTCATACAAAATAGACTGGTTTCGTAGAGCAAAAGAAAATTATGTTCTCATAAGTTATATTCTCATAAGTTATGTGTTCATTCACTACAGATTTTCCCTTTTGAGTTTTTCTCCTAGATTACTAAAACACTATGAAAATAAACATGAATTATTAGACAGATAATCAGAGTTCACTTAGTTTTGAAAAATTCTTAGTATTTTTATAATCATTAATTAGAATAACAACAATGAATTTTGGATATCACTATTTTTTTAATAATTAGAAGTGTCTAAGAAGGTTATATTAAATAAGATTGTAATGTACCTTTAAGATCTAAGAGTATCTTAACAAACATTCAACATTTAATTCAACTTTCTGAACCCATGCCTACGCATAATGAAATGCAGGTTAATTTTAATATCATTCCAGATTCTCAAGCTTTTAGCCAAATATTAAATTTGAGGCAATAGTCTACATGCCCTCAATTGCAATTACATATAAACAGATGTTAGCAGGGGTTTTTTTTATAGAAGAATATTAGTTACAGATGGTTGGATAGTTAAAAGTAGTTATATGATATTAAAATGTTAATGTAAAAAAAAAAGCAACCATAACATCAAAAATCATGATCTTCAAAATCTGACTGAAGACACTAAAGGCCATATTTTCTGATACTGATTTCTTTTTCTGCTTTTTCACAAGCAAAATATGCATCACCAACATCTTCGTCCCACCATCAAGTAAATCTAGCTCAAAATTTAACCTTTCTGGTGGAAAATATATGTCTATAATCATTTCCTGAAAGAATTTTTACCAGTATGTTCAAAAATGAGATGAACACACCATTCAGATAGCATTCATCTTAATGGTTCAAATAAATCTTTGTACCAAAGAAGCAATGCGTATTCCCTCTATTCAATTAAATTATCTATCCTATCAAAAACTACTTGTGCTCAAATAGCATAGTACTACTGCTACTAACATTAGGAAACATCCTACCAACTTGTGACTGGCTTAACAATTTATTTCAAGTTTCTTTGTTGGAGAAACTTGCCCAAAGGAAAAAAAGTTGTAATTGTTATTTAAACAAAAAAAAAAAAAGTGCATGAATAATCAATGCACTTTGGAAGACACCTCTTCAAAACAATAAAATCCAGAGTAAAAGTAAAATTTGACATTTCCTAGTCATGATAGGTTACTCAAGAGTCAGGCTTGGGGCTTGGTGTTGTGACCACTTCCCTGGGGAGGCTGTTCCAGTGCCCAGCCGTCCTCTGGGTAAACATCCTTTTTCTAATATCCAGCCTAAACTTCCGCTGACACAACTTCAGGCCATTCCCTTGGGTCCTGTCACTGGCCACCACAGAGGAGAGGTCAGTGCCTGCCCATCCTCTTCCTGTCACGAGGAAGTTGTAGACTTCAATGAGATCTCCCCTCAGTCTCCTCTTCTCCAGGCTGAACAGACCAAGTGACCTCAGGCACTCCTCATATGGCTTCCCCTCAAGGCCCTTCCCCATCTTCATTGCCCTCCTTTGGAGGTTCTCGAACAGTTTAATGTCTTTCTTATGTTGCAGTGCCCAAAACTGCACACAATATTCACGATGAGGCCACACCAGTGCAGAGCAGAGTGACTCTTGGAGATGGTCCTGTGCAGGACCACGAGCTGGACTCAGTGATCCTCGTGGGTCCCTTCCAACTGAGCCTATTCTGTTCTTTCCAAATCTTGCATCTCTGTTGGCAGCTTTAGCTTCTTTGAGTGTAAGTACATAAATTTTATCACCAATGAATCATTTCTATGTAAAATATATGGAAAACAAGAAAAAAATCCCTATATTATGCTTTTATTAGGCTTCCTCTACTCAAATAATTTGCTTGTTTGATTGTTTGGTTTTTGTTTGTTTTTCCAGAAAGATGCATTAGCTCTCCAACACAAGTTTTCATCTTTCCCTAACGCTGTTACAAACACTTTCTCAAAGCTACCACCATAATTTTTTCAGTGCTCAAGTTCCATGAAGAGAAATTTACAGTTACAGCTTCAAATAAGTGATCAAAACAATAATATTGATTGTTAAAATTAAAAGAACAAAAAGATTGTGTTTCAAAATACCATACTCCATCAAGCAACTTACCTGTGTTTTGAAAGTCTTGATTACAGTCAATGCACTCTGGGAAAAGCTTGTACCATGGCTGCAGTGGCATGCAGTCCTCCATGGGCTGCAGGGTGGGTATCTCCTCCACCATGGCCCTCTGTGCATTACAGGGAAACCTCTGCTCCAATTCCCGGAGCACCTCCTGCACCTCCTTTTTCTCTGACCCTGGTGCCTGTAGGGTTGTTTCTCTCACATTTTCTCACTTGCTTCTAAAAGCTGCTGCACAGTATTTTTTACCCTTTCATTTCTTAAATATTACCACAGAGATGCCAGCTGCATCACTGATGGGCTCAACCTTGGCTGGTAGTGAGTCCGTTTTGGAACCACTTAAACTGTCTATGCCATACCTGGGGGAATCTCCTGCTGTCTTCTGACAGAAACCACCCCTAAAGACCATCTACTACTCAATATTTGTCACATAAACAAAACACACTCAAATTAATAGTGATTAAATGTGAAAATTGTTTAAATCAGATGGTGATCTGTCCCGTATAACTCCAAAGGGGATAAACATACCATTTGACAAGGGCATGTAGTGCACACAGCACACAGGAAAATGTTTATTTTGGCATGGCAATCTTTGAGATGTATAAATCCTCACACACTCTCTTCCACTCATCTCTTATCTTTCCGTTGGACTATACTGGGCTTACAACAGAGAAAAAAAAATAAAAGGCTAAAATTTATTCAAAGCCATTTTTTGTAGCAGGTAGGAAGAAACAGCACTCATCTGCAAAGCCTGCTTAGGCACATGAAATAATTTAAAAAAAATGTGATGTTACATTTCTGTTAAAATTTTCTTCCACTGTAATGACTGTTTTCAACTTTAATAACTAAAAGTTAGATTCTTTCTTAAATTATGGTCAATGCAAAATTAGAATGGAGAAAACTTGTCTTGCTGTGGAAATAGAGGTGCCCGGAAACTTCAAAGGAGAATAACTTTTGTAAAAATATTGTGTTCACCAAGCACAACATTTCTTTTTTAAAATGTCTTGGTGACAATTTTCATTGCACTGAAGGCAAGGTTTCAAGGCAACATTGTTTGTATTTATCATCTGTGTTCTACAAAGCTAAGTAACATGGAAGTGGTGGCTTTCTGACCCTGTCTGTCATAAAAAAACTAATAACATAGAAAGAGCCTCAAAACTTTAGCTTAGTGAAGACATGTTCTGTCCAATATGTCCCAAGCCAGAGGGCTCTAATACCTTCTATATGACTTTGTCAAAAAAACCTAAGGTTTTTAAAATTTGCAGAGTGCCCCAGAAGCTCCCCAGACCACAGAACTTCCTTGGAAAAATGGCATGACATTCGCCTTGATACTGAATAATCCCAGCAGTTTCCCAGAAAAGAACTTCAAAGATTTAAAGGAGTCTGACAATTTCTTTTTTGTTTGGTTGGTTTTTTGTTTTGTTTTTTGTTTTTGTTCTAATTCAAAGTGAATACAAAACACACCGAACAGAAGAAATCACATTGAAAACTAAATATTATTTGCTGGCCAAGGCTGTAGAGAAAGAGACATACAGTGTAGTGTGGTAGCCAGGGGACATGGGGACAAGCTACATGGCAAAGCTGTGTATGCCTTGCATAAAAAGTGGATGCCTTGGTTACCTTGGACCATGTCTAATAAAACTAAGACTCTATATTTAGGCAATTGGAACACATCTACATGCTGAAATAATCCCAGATTAAAAAATACAAATTTTAATGTTGTTGCCCTAAGAGAGGCCGTGGACAAAAGACTCCAGGCCAATTTAGTGTATAAGATAAGATAAAGAGAGCAGGTCCTTTAATTAGGCCTGAGGCCAGAGGAATACATAGCACTCACACACCCAGACAGTGGTTCTATGATTTTATAATAATCCAATCCCAAATCTGTCCATCCCTGGTTCTGCCTCTGACACACCCCTTCAGGAATTACATCTGGGGTCTTTGGGACCCATTCTTCCTCATCTTCATCTTCTTCACAGCATGTATAGTCCTTGGAGCTCCTCCAAAGCTGTTGAAGATCATGGTGTCTGTGTGATATCTTCTGGTCCAGGCCTTTCTACGAGTCTACCTTGAAAAGAAGACTAAACACACTAACGGAATTTAAAGGAATTGACATGGAATGTGATAATAGGGTTGGGTATGTGTAAATATTATGCTACAGAGTAAGGGATATAATACAGCTACATTAAGATCTACATTTACTACACAACTACTTCTAAAATCTACTCTGAGGCATCAATGTCTACACACACATTTAATGTCTAAACTCCCACTGTAATCGATACTGCCAGTGAAACAATTCAGCTCACCATGAAGTTCCTATGGAGCATATGATGACCTAATTATCTCTCTAGGCTCCACTGGTTGGCTTTTCTGGGTATTTGTTTGCCATAACAGAAGTTTGGACCACACTGACATGTATATCTGTAGTATTAAGTGCCTTAATCTCTAATTTTAATTCTACATCAATGATTAACACCTTCTCCCTTCAGAGAAACAAATCAGTTTCTCCTCTAAGTCTTCCAGTTGGAAGCACCTCTTCATACAGGTGCAGGTCTCTCCTACTACCTTCAAAATTAGGGAACCACATCATCTATACGGGAGATTGATGAGAACCTGATTTATTTCTTTGTCCAATTAAGAACAATTAAGAATGTTGATTGGATATCCTCAGTTTATAAGGATAGAGAAAGTTACAGGAAATGAAAAATAATCATGATGAATTAGTAAACAGTCTGCATACAGCAGAAATAAGTAAGTTAAGGTTCACGCAACATCTCAGAATTGGTGGAAAAGAGCAGAAAGAGACAGCAAAAGACAGAAGCAGAAATCACATATTTGAAAGTACTTTACCTGCTTTTGCATCAGATTTTCATGCACCTGCACAGCTACTGTGAGCTCCTGAAATACTGAAATAATATACCTCTCACAAGAAGTATAAATAATAGTAAATCCACATTTTAATGGGACATATGAGTGATTCTGCTAAAAAAAACTAATGCCAAATTTGAAAAGTAAAATTTACTTTCTGGAATTTATCACTTGACATGAAAAATCCATCTTGAGAAGTCTGAATACAAATCTCCAAAAGAGAACAAAATAAACAAGCATAGTTCTTATGTAATGTGTCTATAATTAACTCTTCAGACAGTTTTTGGACAGAATAAGATCACACTTGGGCATGTGCTTTATGATTTGATTTAAAAAAAAAAGCTGTCCGCAAGAATAATCTACATTTGGTTTACCTTTTCTGCCTCTACAGTCCCTTTAACACCAAGTGACAACATGTGACAGTGTGACTCTGGCTGGAGGCCAGGTACCCACCAAAGCCATTCTCTCACTCCCCCCTTTAACTGAACAGAGGAGGGAAAATATGATGAAAGCTTCATGAATTGAAATAAGAGCAGGAGGAGATCACTCACCAATTACCATCATGGGCAAAACAGTCTTGACTTAGAGAAATTAGTTGAATTTATTACAAATTGAAATCAAAGTAAGAAAATGAAAAGCAGATAAAATCCTTAAAACACCTTCCCAACACCCCTTCCTCCTTCCCAGGCTTAACTTATTCCTGATTCTCTACCTTCACTCCATCAGTGCAGGAAGATGGGGAATGGGTGTTATGGTCAGTTCATCACATGCTCTTTCTGCTGCTGCTTCTTCTCAGGGAGAGGAGTCCTTCCTCTACTCCAGTGTGGGGTCCCTCCCACAGGAGACAATCCTCCCTGAACTTCTCCATGGGCTTCCCATGGGCTGCAGCTCTTCATGAACTGCTGCAGTGTAGGTCCATTTCCATGGGATGAAGTCCTCCATAAACAGGTTGCTCCAGCATGTGCCCCGCCCTCGGGGTCACAAGTCCTACCAATAAACCTGCTCCAGTGCGGACTTCTCTCTCCGTGGGTCTGCAGGTCTCTGACAGGAGCCTATTCCAGCATGGGCTTCCCACAGTGTGACAAACATCTTTCAGACAACCACCTGCTCCAGAGTGGGGCTCCTTCAGAGGCTGTAGGTGGATATCTGCTCCCCCACGGACTTCCACAGGCTGCAGGGGAACAACCTGACTCACCATGGTCTTCATCAGAGGCTGCAGGAGAACCTCTGCACTGAAACCTGGAGCACCTTCTTCCTCCCCTTCTTCATAGACCTTGGTGTTTGTAGAGCTGCTTCTCTCCTAAATTCTCACTCCTCTCTTCTCTGGTCAAAATAAGCTTGCACCTACAATTACCAGGATTTTGCTGATATCTCTATATTTTAAATGTTGCTGCAGTTTATACAGTCACAGAAACATCATATCCCCATCTGGAGGTGACGAAAACTGCCCAGACACAAGTTTACAAGCTATTTTAATAGTGGCATTGGAAAATATACCAGGTAAATACATGCAATTGTAGAACTGCCAAGAGGAGATAGTAATATTTGTGTTATCCAATGGCCAACAAATAATCTCAAACACTAAACTCTCTTTGCAAAAATATAAGTGATCCTGGAGGAACAGTGCTTGCCCATGACACTGGGTCCCAGCATAGTTATGTGTCAGCTAAAGTCTATCCCAGAAAACCTTTGAAGCACAGAGAAACCTGAAGGTTGGCTACAGCCATATTACTCATTAGTGCCTGTTGGGAATTCTCCAGAAGAGGTTTATATGTGGTAGAAAAGAACATCTGAAAAGAACATTCTGAAGTGAAAGAGAACTGAAGAAAAGACAGCTTTAAAATACAGCTGGACTACTGGACAGCAAATGGCTTCCTACCTCAGAGACTGCTTTTTAATGTTATAGAAGTGTTGTGTTTATTCAATTTATTAACAATGTTGTCAGAAAAATCTTTCTTTATATGTAATCAGTTTAAGTTAGTATTAGCCACTTTCCTATTTGCTGATTGTAAACCTTTTGCCTGTTAGTTAAAACTGTTAGTTAAAATTTATAGCTTTCCCTCATTTTTGTATCCCCCCTTACCCATATTTGGATATATTCCAGCTCAATTCCCATGAATATGGACATTCCCCTTGCAGGATTCTGCCCAAATTCCAGGCATTCCATGCCCTACCACATAAAAGCTAACCTATCCTTCAATAAAAGGATTCAGTTTGTCTTCACATTGTGTGATTTCTATGCAAAGTGGATCTTTTTATGGTCTCACTTTAGGGGGTTCACAGCTGTACCCCTGATAAGTGCCCACACTGCTCCTGAGATTGATCCAGCCCCAGCACAAGCAGGTATCACTCAGATTAGATCGTGCAGCCTGAATGTCCGACTGCACCGTTGGGCAGATGCAGGCAGATGTGCCAGCTGCTGGGGCTCTCCTCACAGCAGATGTGATTGCAGCACACTAGGTGAAGCTAGGATTTCATTTCAGAAGTCAAACAGGAAGACGCCATCACAGATCTCAAGACTGATGCTGTCAGCCTGTGATTTGCTGTTTTGCCTCAAGGCCAATTTGAGGATGCTCTAAACAGAAATGCAAATGTGGACAATTGATCCAAAGCAACCTAACCAAGTGTAAAAGTGCTCTGCTGGTTTTGTAGACTGAATATAGCCTTTCACTACACAGCTTCCCCAAGGATTACTGTAGCAGAGAAAAGTAGCATTGGTTCGAATAAAGGGGCTTTCTAAGAAGACACTTGGTGTTAGATACCTGTGGATTCTAGATACTTAGCTACTGTTGCTCTGGTAGAGATCAGATTACTTCTGAAACATAGAAGGTTCTATTATAAAAGAAAGCTGAAAATTTGTGGGTTTTTTTGTACTTTTGTACTCTTGTTTTGGCCATTGACAGTGCAACAAAAGTGACCTCTGCCTTCTCCGGACAACTAATGAGTTCATAAAGGTATTGCCTGCACACTCTAAGAAAGAAACCACTTGAATATTTTAGTTCTTACATATCTTCGGACTTAGGGCATTTGAAATGAGAGATCCCCATATCATTATCCTTATCTAAATATCTTTATTAGATCTTCTCAATTATCTCTCTCTTACCACCATTTCATCCATGTCTGTTCTTCCCCTAAAAAAAAAAAAAAACCACAACAAAAAAAAACCAAAACAAATGAACAACAAAAAAAAAACCAAACACAAAAACCCCCAACCCAAAACAAACAAACAACAACAAAAACCAAACCGAACTAAACCAAACCAAACAAACAAAAACCCAAAACAACACAAATAAACAAAAACAAACAAACAAAACAAAACAACAAAAAAAAAAGCACACACAGAAACAATCTACACTACAGAGACACCAGCTTATATTTCAGGATATTTCAAGATAGTACTTTCTTAGACTATGTAAAGTAACATGCTCTTCAGTCCTGCACCTGCCACCATATTTGATATCTGAGCTAGAAATGCTTTACCTTACACTTGGCCAATGCAGACCAGTGACACCATGACAGTGAAAGCCAAATTTTCCTTTGCTGAGAGCAGTATGGACCATTCACTGGTCTGATTTTATCAGCTCTCAGTAAGGGTAAATGAACTCCATGAGAACATCTAAATTTTAGATCAGTATTTTTACACTGATCGATTTTAACAGAGCTCAGACAACTGAAAGGAATTGATTGCAGTTTTCAGAACTATGATAAAAAAACAGTAGAGACAAAGATCATGACAAGAGGGTAGAAGAGTTTTAGACTTTTTGGTGGGGCAGGAGGGACCCTAACTTATTTCTTTAGCCATTTCATATTTCACTAGCAGCCTGATTAGGAACTGGGTCAGAGTGACATATTCAATAGTATTGCAGCCTGCTCTTTCCAAGGTTTCCATGCAGCAGAGGATATCTAGTCTCCACTATGATTAATAAACTACACATTACTTCTGCTCCCACAATCAGTTGTCATTCATCTAGTTCACCTTACAGTATCAGTTAGTTGGCAGGGTTCTAGAAATACAAAATAAATTGCTTTACAGTTCTTAACTTCATCACCCTGTTCACAAATAAATGTGAAGTGGCTAAAAGTCACTCTAAACAGTCCTGCTGAAGTGCAAGGAACAGGAAGAAAAATAATTTTCTCCTAATTTTTTTTATAAGTAGTCTTACTATACTTACAGGAGTTATATTCTTTCCTTGCAATTTGAAATGACCAAACAAACTTCAACAAGCAAATTAAAATTCCAGGTTTTAATCTGAACCTCTGTGTAGAGAAGGGTAAATTGTAGTTTTCATCTTCAGATAATTCCAAAACTTTTTGAAAACTGAGGTATTGCTCTGATTCTCTACTGAAACTAATAAATGTGAGGTTAGATATTGTGACAGAAAATATACCAGGAAACCTTAAAAATACAATTCAGAATATGTTTAACTGTCTGGACTCTCTCACTGTATCACATCTTTAGGCTTCTATGAACTTTGTTGGACTTGGAATGAATTTGCAGCCTGTGAATCTCTGCAAAGTTACAGCAGCTGGAGAGCTGAACCATTGCTTCGAGGACACTTTCTGTTGCTGAATGCCAGAGCAACTGCTTCTATAGGAGGAAGTGTTCAACAGCAGAAACTAATGTGAAATCACCTCACCTCATATTATTTATTGTATTGCTTTATCACCTGAAATAAGGAATAAGCTACCACACTGCATGATCCATGGAAAAGCTTTGTGATAGATGCTCCCAAGCATGCCATTAAATCTTAGGAAAGTAATTTCAATTAGTTGAATTTTGAATATTTTAAAACTGCTGACTAACACTTTTAAGCTGAAATGCTTATTAGCATATCTGAGTCTGTTCAAAAGGCACATCTTGTGAGCTGATTGAAGGAGAAGCTTTAACAGAACAAGCATGTAGTTTCAGAGGTACTTGATGGTTCCTCAAAATGACCTAATTTCTTTTAATTGACTATCAGATTGTGTTTTCAATCCCACTTCAGCATTTGCAAAAATCTGCTATTAATCCTTACCTACTATTCCGAACACAAGTATAATTGACGTTTCTCAGATATACAAGTAATCCCTGCTTTTCGTATTCTATTAAATACTTCTAAATCTTGCAAAAGCTGCTGTTGTGGCTGCTTTTGGAAAATAGACAATGTTTTTTTAAAATCATCTAAATAGAGACATACATTTTGAAAATTAAAGCTGCCATAACATGACTTCCTAATCTCTGTAACGCTGTAGGTAAATTCAAGGACAAGAATTGAAAATAATACATCTTCCTTCTACAGAATGGTGTTTTTCAACTTTGGTTCATAAACACCTGAAGGACTGTTAGCCATGCATATGTCTTATGTGTTAATGGACCTAGCTTCACTTCAAAAACCTAATGAGTCATAAATCTCACACAGCAGATATTGTTCTCATTGAGTGACACTGTTTAATTTCCCATAGTCCATATAAAACTGTGTCAGAACAAATGTAGTAATAAGAGTGGAGATGTCCATGAAAAGCCAGCAGCAGACACTATGTCTTCTTTTAACATTTGATTTCATCAATTTTCTATAACTTTTTTCCTCAAAAATGAAGGTCTGTAAGGCATTTTGATAGCAAACATTATTGCCAGTCCTTCTGGGCTTATCTTTAAAGTTACTGGATTTTTCAGAGTTAAGAACATAATCGCTTTGTTTCTGATGTGATCCCATTTGTAGATGCAACTAACGACTTTTACTCTCTGGATTGCTTTAACTCAAGGCCTTCCCACACCTAGTGAGTGCTTACACTTTTTCATAAGCTGAATCTACTTATGACAGTGAATCTAAGAGCTAATCTTATATCGTGTTTTTTAAATCCCATTAATTCACTCTGAGTCTGGGAATATTACAAAATATGACATTTGCTAGAGATATATCTCTACAACAAGGATGCCCACAACATGTACTGTAGCTGCTAGGGGTTTTTCTTTATGTCCATTATAAAACAAAACAGGCTTTTTAGAGAGAACATCTCAGATAGTGTCCTGTTTTGACTAGTATTGTCAAAAATCTGCTTTTTTCTTTCTATACAAAGACTATAAAAATGCCTAAAGTAGAAAAGGCAACCTAGACATCCTAGATATAATGACCTGCACCCCTTCACAATAACAACAACAAAAGGTGTCCAGCTCAGGAACCTTGATTGCTAGGTGTCTGCAGAAAATGGACATCATCACAAATCTCAACACGGGCCAGATGAAGTCGGAAAAGCATTTCTTCAAAGTATGTCTTATCAGCTTCTGTTTTTCCTGTTTCTCACAAAGATAGCAACCTTCTTATATCTGCCCTTCCTTCTATGGGTTCACCGTGGGCAGCACGCTGCTTAGGAAGGGTCTTCTCATTTCTCATATCCTAGGTCCAACAAAGAATTTAGGCTAGCTGTTTCTCAACTTACCTGGAACATGTAACTAGTGCATTGTAGCTTACTCGTGGAAGAAATCTGCAAGGGGAAAGCTTTACAAGGGAAAGAATAAAGGTGGGAAGGAAACATCCCAGAGCAGTGGTTTATTACTGCAAAAGAAGTCACAGTGCCATGAACTGACATCACCAAAATACTCTAGAAGCACTTTCATGGTGAGGGAATAAAAAACTATGCATTGCAATAGAAAGGTCGAATTACCTTCTAAGTATCCTTCTTGATGTACTTATTAAGAGAAAACTGACAAGTGCAAAATAAGCATATTGACAAACAATGGGCAGGAACAGGAAGACAAGAAAACAGAAAGGCAGTAAATTAGCAAATCCATGAGCTACACAGCTAGCAAATGAATACCCTATCCTACTAGCAAGTATTGGAGGGCACATGTAGAAAAGTGCCGGTGCTGAGCAATCTGAGATACAATTAACACAGAACCATTGTTCAAAAAAACAAAAACAAAACAGTTTTTACCTGATAGTTATTGCCTAGCAAACTTCATGTCTAGAAAATTTATCAGGTAACCTAAAATTTACTTGTATTACTGACATTAACTGAGCTTAATAAACTCTTGCTTTATTAAAAGTCTATTATGTGGAATGAAATTAATACATTAGGGGATACAAACACATGGAGGCAATTTTGAATTTTATAAAAGTTTTGCTAGTATTTTTGGACTATCTGTTGATGTTCAGTCAGTCTGTCCTGGAAATAAACAGAAAACACAGGCAGAGGAATAATAATATAATAATAAATATCAATGAAATGAATTTCAGGGTTTCTTTGCAAGATCTGTGTTGGATTGTACTGTTTTAACACACCATTTATCATCGGCATTAAAGATGGAAAAAACATAAGACATTCATCTTCATTAGCAATCGGGAAGAGGTTAAACAGCACAATAATTAAATTAGCAGATGATAATAAATTGGGAAGTGTAGCAAATGACCTTTCTATAACAAAGGCACAGAAATGCAGTATAGAATTTCCTTAGGTTCAACTGGATAGGTTGAAGATGAAGAAACTAGATTATTTTTCAGAACATGAAAAAAGAAACTAAAACACCAATATTATTTCAGGACAATAAAGTGTGAATTACACAACAGCATATTGCACAGCCAGGACAATGTGAGTTTGAGCAGCATGTACAGAACGATCTTGATTTACAGGAAATAAAAAAATATTTCATTCTAGAAAACTAATAGAATTTAGGCTAATATATTAAATTTTAAGAAGCACAGCCCAACAAACACTAGAAAAATTAGAGAATGAAAAGCATGAAAAGATTATGACAGTATGGAGAAAATAATTTAACAGAAAAAGACTTAAAACATGAAATATCCA
Organism: Pachyramphus minor; assembly: GCA_013397135.1. Lineage (NCBI taxonomy): Eukaryota > Metazoa > Chordata > Aves > Passeriformes > Tyrannidae > Pachyramphus > Pachyramphus minor. The sequence goes on from VYXB01006756.1 coordinate 13,256, forward strand.
TAGATTCATTAAGAGAAAATGCCTAAATAAGTTAAATGAGTAGCGTATTTGTATTAAGGTCAAATTGGGCAAAATAAGTAGGTTGGATTGCAAGCATTTAAAAGAATTTTTAAAATAAGTTAAATCTTTCAGGTTATGTTTTGTTGGAAATTCTTTTTGATGTTTAGAAAATACATTGCTGGAGACCATTTATCTTTGCCAAGATGTTAATTGCTTGTTACCTCATATCTAAATCCACCCACACTTAGCAATTTCCCCATATCCTTCAATGACAAACCAAGGAAAGGCAGCCAGGCAAAAAACCCTCCGGGAAAGAAGTGAAAGTAACTGAATGCGCAGCAAAACTACTAGATTTGCAAATATGTAGTAACCCCTATTGAATTCAAAGATTTAAAACTTACTTGCTCTAAAAAACTAAGTTAAGTAGACTATCTGACTCTTTAGCTCCCTATATGTTTCTTGAAAATTATTACCCTAAAAAGCTGCATTGGTTTGATTTTCTTTAAATGTGAAGCTTCACCTCTTTCATCACTCTTCCCCACCACTATTTCACATCTAAATGCAAACACCCATACAGAGTGACTTCCCTGAAAGGTCACAGACTCATCATACTCATCAAGACTGGTCTGTCACCACAAAAAGTACCTTTTTTTTTTTTTTAATTATCCATAAGCTAGTCTAAGGACCAATTCCAGAAATTCTCTTTTCTTTCCTTTTGTCGTGGGTTTACCAGGGATCATTTTTTCTCAAACTCCCCCCTCCACACAGTTACTATAAGTTGAGAGCGGATTTATACAGACAAAACAGAGGCTTGACGTAAAGGGAATAATACTAAGATTTATTATTTACGAGATAAAGACTAAGCAATAATATATGCTACAACAGTTCTAATTAAACTTGCTTATCTTATGAAAAGAATGTTAGGTTGTTATTCATAAGTTCGGTTCGTCTCGGGTTTTTCAGTCTTTATTCCCCCACCTTGGGAAGGCAAGGCGGGGGGAAAGGTCCTCACTGTGAGTCTGGGCATTTGGTCGTGTGCCAAGTCCAACAAAAGCATTTCTTCCCGCTTTATGAGTCCAGGAGAAAGGTTTCTTCTTTTTGTAAAACCATCATGAGTATTTACAAAAGCATTTCTCCTCCTTTGTATCAGTCCAGGGGGAAGAAAGGTTCTTCCTTTTGAAACAA
>VYXB01006756.1:14680-77689 GCA_013397135.1 Pachyramphus minor
CCCCTCACCTCAGCTCTTCTCCTGCTAGAACTGACCTTGGAGGAGGCCCTGTTATCTCAAGTCCTCTCTGCCAAGCTGGAATTCTTTCTGCAGCAAGTTGCAGGTGGGCAGCTTCTGTCTGGAGTTTGTTTCTCCACTGTTACACATCCTGGCTGTAGAGACTTCAATGCCATGCCTGCCCTTGGCCCAAGGCCGGGGGGGAGATGGCTTGCCCCTCCAACTCTGGGGCCTGCTGCCTCCCTCCTACATGGCTGCTTAATTTCTTCTGTGTAATCCACCTTGTCTTCCATTTTCTTAAATATGTCATTAGCAGAGGCGTTACTAAAACTTTTGATTGGCTTTTGTTCCGGAAATTCACCTGGAATTGACTATTTCAGTTCAGGGGGGGGCTGGTAAACCCATGACACCTTTTTTTCATAAAATCTTGCAAGTTAAAAACTTACAGAATATCCTTTTGTTACTTAGTATGAGAAATGGAAACAATCTCAGAAATAGTAGGTTGAATAATAAAACTATTGCATGCTTACTGTAATAAGGAAGAGCTTCAGATAAGAAGATGTTGTTTATGTACACTAAAATTATAAAATGCATATTTTATTATGTGTTCCCAGAAAATTATTAATACTGTGCAATCATCGTATTTGTATTTCAATGCAAATTAAGATGTTTTATGTTTAGAATAAACTTTAGACATTTTCAAAAAATACATTGCATGGTTGAGTCCTTTAGACTTTTCATTGCAGTTTAAGATGCAAACAAAGTTAGCAGGACTTCATTATGCTACTATAACCACTAACCTTTCATACTCTAAGTGAAATAAGTAAATATTCAAAGAAAATACATGAATGGAAATGTCAAAGCCAAACCAGTTTTGGAAAAATTAATTACATTTCAATTCTCCTTTTCCGCTCTATTCCTACTCACATCCACCAAAAGGATGTCTAAACTTCACAGGTTTTATTTTATGAGCACAGCAGGTGCCTGTAACAACAGACTCACCATCAGCTGCCAAGGCTGATCCATTAAGCCACATCAGTTTCAATCATGGTTGACTACGCTCAGATGGAGACAAGTGCTCTAAAACAACCACAATGCTTTTCAAATGTGTACCAAGAGGCGCAAGGGAGCACACTTTGAGAAGGTATATTGTATAATACTCATAGACCAATGTAAACTCTCAATAATGTTGAAGAGTTATTTAGTTCCCTGAATTAAACCAAAGTGCGTGAGGTGCTTTTCAATGGAAAATCAATTGAAGTTTGTGTTCCTTTTTTAAAATTTAATTCTATGCTTCCTTCACATTTGTTTTCTTCCTTCCATTTATGACACACTTTCTCATTCAGAATGAAAACTTGAAAGAATTAGTGTCTAAGTTTAGCAACCCACAATATTTATTGCATACAAATTGCAATGAAGTCTCATGGGTGAGTAGAAGACCAGGCATCCCATGTATTTCAGTGAGATAAAGAAACACACTTAATATGCAGAACCAAGACCTTACTGTTAGGCAGCCTGAATAAAGTACTGGCAATCTAATCAAAGATCTGTCCACTTACAATAATATTAACACAGCTCAAATTTTTACAGTTTGTTCCTACTAATGATAAAGTCTAAATTGTGTAAGCAAACTTTCTGATATCTTCCCCTTGCTCTGGTGTTATGCTCAACCTTTCTTAAGTTTCTCATAATGTTAGGGTAAGTAGGACCAGTCTGTCTCAAGAAGGTGAAAGGGTCCAGTGAGATGTCAGCACTGCAGTATGAAACCAACGGGAGATTTGAAGGTGGAAGAGGAGCGGGTAAGAGACCATGTTCTTTGTCACTCTTGTGTTTGCTTGGGGGTATATTTATGTTTGCTAACACAGACCACTTTCTCTAATTCCATGTTATACCTGAATTTCGTGAGTTTCATTTTGTATGGCATGTAGTGATTTTTTTGCTCTCTTTTTTATCCTTAGAACCAGTTTTACCCAGCTCCCAAGGTTGCATTCCTTTAGTGACCTGTAATTGGCTGTGATTTGTGTTTATAGCCTGGGGATCTCTGTTATCTGCCTACACTTGCATTCTAAAGCTCTTGTATCATCCTGCTCTTGTACTTCTGTAGGCTTACGCTACAATCCCATTACTCTTCGATGATCTTCAGGCTGTGGCTTCCTGATAACACATCTTAAAGTTTTATTAGCATAACTTAGTCACACCTACACCTATGTTCCAAGGACACTGAACAGTTTACTTCTCCAAAAATAACGATGCATATATCTACAGGCACACATAGACACAGTCTTCTGGTATACACCTGCCACTGGTATCTGTTAGGTATGGCAACATGACCACTTGGTTATCAAAATAGCTTTACAGTCAACTTAGCTGTAGTGAAAATCAAGCAAAATAAGTACATTTACTTCTGACATTGACAATTTGCACCAAGACTTAAAGGATTAAATCACACTGGAATTAATATAATAATTTTTAATATTGTGATGAAACGGAGAACACATATTTTGTTTATTGTCAAAAGATAGGTATGTTCGGTGGTTGAACACAACATTTCTTTTCTCCAAGAGCAAATGAAGTTGGAGAATGCAAAAGGACAGGCCTGCTTGTCATTTGCTTCAGGGAATAAAGGTATGCCACACCATAGTTATGCCAAACAACAGTGGATGCCTGTACTGCTTTAATATTGCTTGTGTGCTTGTATTGCTTTAGTGCCATATTTGAGAAACACCCTGCTAGTCTAACACACTGGTTTCTGTTGCCATCAACACACTATGGGCTGGTATGTTAGACTACTCCTATCTGCTTTTACCTACCAACCGCTTGTAAGATATGTTCACAATCATGTCTCCATATCCTTCCCATGATTCATCAAAGGTCAGGAGTCAGCACTGTCTATGGCCACATGCATGTTTTGTAGGAGCCTCATATTTACATAGGGTCTTTACCAATTCAGAGCTGCATTCAGCTGTGCATACCATTCCAAGATGGAGTTACTTGCTACAAAACCATAATAGCCAGAGTTAATTGACTTAATATGTATTGACTTTTGTACAGCTGACAAGCCATGATATTCTTACAAAGTCTTTCCCCCCAAAATAGAATTAATTTTTACGTGATACCATACTCAACAACACTGGGGTAAGAATTCCTCCTCCTTTCTAGAATGAGGACCTTTTCCCATATCATGAAAGACTTTATATTTCAGAAGAAAATTTCTGACCTTCCTGCTTGCTAAGAAAACAGCAAGCACGTGGATGAACTGCCCCATTTTTTGAAATCTGAAGATGACCACTTAAAATATCAGCGTTGTTAGCTACAAAGTTCTATAGATTCAAGGATATTAAATCAACAGGCATTAATGGGCTAATGTAATCTGACCTGCATAATATGTCACTGAATTCCACCCATCCTTTCCCACATCAAATCAGTAACCCCAGGCAATCTAGAGCTTGTAGCTTTATGGTTGGTGCCTGTACCTTTAGAAAGATGTTGAATCTTGATTCGAAAATTTTCCAGTATGAATAAGCCATCATATTCCAGAATAAGATATTTTTACCATTATTAAAAATAAGTCCACTTGTGTTTCCATGAATTTGTATGACTTTATCCTTTAATTAGTAGCTTTTTTCTGCCAGATTTAAATTATTTCCTCTAGAAAGTCTTTTTACCCATCCAGGAAACTGCTGGATATGTGCGTATCACACGGGAGAGCTCAGTGCAAATATTCCCAAGTCAATCGATGGTTCATCTTCTCAGGAGGGCTTACAAAATTCAGACCAAGAGCCATGTAAACACACCATAAAGGCCATAAGCATTCTCCTGCCTTACATGTATTTCATGAGTCTTTGGTACAGTCAAGTCACTCTGCAGCTATGACTGCCAGTGATAAAAAAGCCATTGTCTTAGTAATTACATCAATTTCCTTCATTCTTTGTGTAGCTGCTGCAGTACTGGGAGATTAAAAATAAAGAGGGTTTGTATCCCGTAATCCCAGCAATATTACTCCTCTCTGTTCCTTTCATGACAAACTACAGTAATAACACCATCACAGTCTGTCCCTGCTCTGAATCCAAGGTTTCTTTCAGCAGACCCAGGGATCTCCACTCCTGGCTGTCATTGCCCTAATCCTTTCATTGAGCAGTTCAGAAACCTACTTGGATTCAGTTTCCCAGGTTTAACTCTATACCTCTGTGTAGTTTCTTGCATACCCTGGAATCAAGTTTCCACAATTGAGCCTCTTTCTAATTAAGGAATTACAGAGTAAGAGCTTTCAGAGCAGCAGTTAGATATGCCAGAACGCTTAATCTCTAATTCATTATTCTACTTCCTGGTTTCAATTTAAAATAAATGAAAATCAAAGCAATCTCTCTCTCTCTCTCCAGTCTCATTCCAATACACACACACTGTTATCAGCCTTTCCCACAGCAGCAGCCTTGGCCCTGGCAACAATAATTCACTTTTTTTTTCCCCCCTCTTCTTTGTTTTCAATGATCAGTTCTGCAAACTGATACAGTTTTTGATTCTGTTGTTTCAAAAATATATGTGGGACTTTCTGTCCAGAAATCTGTCTTTTCCTAGATATCGTTCCTCTATTGATGCCTGCCTGTTCTTTTTGTAGCTGCTGTTTTCTCTCAAACCACTCTCCTCCCTGCTGACAGTCTCATTTGACTGACTTGCTACATTTCATATACATGCAGACTAATCAGAGGTCTACTAGACTAAACTGACTCTGTAGTATGAGGATTATTTACTGTAGTTGCAGGCAGTATTCAAACCATGCAGAAATGTACAAGCTTTCTCTTCCTTTTCCAAAAATCTATCTTCTAGAGATAATTTTTTTAGTTTAAGTCACTGCTAAGTACAAAAGAGATATATTTGTAGTCTCATCCTTGCTACAATTAAGACTACAAAGGGAAAAACAAGTTGAGTTTTGTTTCCAAAGACATGTTATGTTGCAATTTATCTACAAAGCTGAGGTCACTTGGTCTGTTCAGCCTGGAGAAGAGGAAACTGAGGGGAAATGCATTGCAGTTACAACTTCCTTGTGACGGGAAGAGGAGCGGCAGACACTGATCTCTTGTCTGTGAGACCAGTGGCAGGACCCAAGGGAATGGCCTGAAATTGTGTCAGGGGTTATTAGGAAAAGGTTCTTCACCCAGAGGGTGGTTGAGCACTGGAACAGGTTCCCCAGTGAAGTGGTCACAGCACCAAGCCTGACAGAGTTCAAGAAGCATCTGGACAATACTCTCAGGCACATGGTGTGACTTTTGGGGATTGTCCTGTGCAGGGCCAGGAGTTGGACTCAGTGATCCTCGTGGGTTCCTTCCAACTCACCATATTCTGTGATTCCGTATTTGCTAAATTATATTATGCCAACACCAATAACCTGTCATCCATAGTTTACTATAGTTTAATGCAGCTTGAACAGTCAGTTACTATAAAAATTCATAGCTATGAGTGAATCTCAAGCTAGTAGAAAGGAAAATTAGCTTAGACAACAGCAGTTTTAATAAATCTCATATGCACTATGATTTAAGTTTTCTTCCTTCAGCTAATCTTCTTTTTATAATATCCAAATCACATTGGATCATGTGACAGGACTCCAATGGAGCCAAAGTTTTGAGATGAGTTATATGTAATATGTGTTATTTCTATAGTAAGCACACCTAGGTCTCCCAAATCTGAATCTTAAAAGGTGCATTTTACTTGAACTCAAATTTGAAAAATTTAACATTTAAAACAGAAAACCTCTGATATGCTGAAAAGGGAAAAAAACCAAACAAACAAAAAATCCCCACAAACAAACAAAAAAACCCCCACAAACTAAATCTACCTAGTCCTGTGTACTTCACAGATTAGTTTCATTCCCAACCCAGTAACTTGGAATGGCTTTCTACAGTACATTCCCCAATTCTACATTCTACAATGTTTTCCCCGTTCTACAATACATTGCCCTGTCCCTGGAAATATTCAAGGCCAGGCTGGACAGGACTCTGATCAACCTAATCTAGCTGAAGATGGCCCTATTCATTGCAGGGGTTTAGACTAGATGATCCTTAAAGGTCTCTTCCAACCAAAACCATTCTATGATTCTGGAATTCTTCTCTGATCCATGGGGGAAAAAACCTCTTCCCCATCACAGCTTTGGCTGTACTTCAGTCTACCTCACTTTTCCGTAACCTCCCAGTCTCGCTGTCACTGGAGTATCCTGCAGAGTATGCCCTTCTCTCTGCCAGCTCCCTTTGCTCACCTCCCCATCCAGCTGCTCAGATAGACTCCACGTGAGAAAGGAAAAAGTCAGCCTTCCTTTTTTCCCCCTAAATCACAGTCTTTTAAAGGAATGTATTCAACAATTAGATACAGCACATGGTGAAGGAACAAGTTTAAACTCAGGCTATCACAACTAGGTAAACACTATCCCCTGGCAAAAGACCTGGTGGACGCATCTGTTCTCAGTACTGGAGACTGTATTTGAAGCTTTTATAGCAGTACTCAGGGCAAGTCAAGATTAATGCCCTGGCCTCAGTAACGTAAGGCCATAAAAATTGCCAAACTAGGTCAGTCTTGCTTCCAATAGTAATTTGCTAATAGATGCCTTGGGAAAAATTATATCGGCAAGAGTATGAATAGCATGATCCAAGCATAGCCTCACAGCCTCCAACAATGAGTGTTTAGGGATTTCATGAGCTGGACATTGCATCTGTCGATCACATTTAATAGCTACCAAGGGAACTGCCTTCTGTGAGTTTGTCTAATCTGTCTTTGAATCCATTTTTACTCCTGGCAGCCACAGATTCTTGTGACAACAAATGCAATAATTTCATCATGAATTATATTTTCCCCTTATTTAGAAGGTTTTTTGGGGTTCTTACTAAGGAACGTTAGGAGCAAATGTTCTCTCCAGCAGATGTGGACTAGGACTGTTCTTGTTTGACCACTGGATCTCAGCTTCATATGCCTCATAAACCGAGGTTTCTGCCCAGGTTTGCAGGTTCAACTGGTAGTGAAGGTGAGTACATAACCCAGACACACACACACATATACCCCACCAACACACTAGTGAAAGCACACACAGAGCACTCTCTGGAATCACACACATGCACAGATCTGAAGGTCCTCTAAATACCAGCACAGACTTCCTGGCAGCCCAATCCCCCTACCTAGACCCAGACCCCCATGCTTTCTGGCTGCTCCAGTCTGAGGTTTGCTGACTTCTCTATCTCTTGGTGATGCCCCTGTTGATGCAACACGGCACCTGTTGGGCTTGTCTGCCACAGAGCACACTGTTCACTTATACTGAACCTGCTGTCCTCCAGGACCCCCAGGTCCCTTTCCACAGAGCTGCTCCTAGGTAGATAGATCCCAACCTATGCTGCAGTCCTAGATCATCTTTTCCCAGGTGAAAGTCCTTGTTCAACTTCATAAGGTTCTTGTTAGCTCACTCCTTCAGCCAATCCAAGACTTCCTGCAGGGTGGCTCTGCCTTCTGAAGTATTCACTTCCCCACTCAGTTTGATATCATCAGCAAACTTCATCAGGGTACATTTGATCATATCTTCCATATCACTTGTGAAAATATTTAACAGTGTTTGGCAGAGTAGTGATCCCTGGGGGACTCCACTTGTGACAGGTTGTCAGTTTGAAAGGTAGGGGTTTACCACCACTCGCTGGATGCACCTGTCAACCAGTTCTTCACCCACTGCACAGACCTCTTGTCTAGACCATAACACATCAGTTTCTCTGGGAAACTGTATTAAAAGCCTTGGGGAAATCCAATAAGGCAATGTTCCCTCTCACCCCACATCAGTCAAGCAGGTTACTTTGTCCTGGAAAGCAATCATATTTCTTGAGCGTGATTCACCTTTGGTGAATTAATGCTGCCTTTTGCCAATCATGTGCTTCATTTGACTTGTGATAGCCTGCAGGAAGATTTGTCCCATAACATAATTCAGTGTTAGGTAACATAAAATTAGTGGGCCATTATGAATGTAACTGAAAAATCAGCAATCTGGAAAAACTGGTGTTAAGATTGGTTGTAAAAGTTAAGTTTTGTTTCCTTCTAGAAGAGTGTCTTATTTAGAGTCCACTTTCCTGATATCAATACTTACACAGGTGCAACTATAAAGCTATAATATTTGATTTAATTTTAGTAAATTCAAAGAGAAGAGCAAGAATGAAAAATTATCTAGTAATGTATTACAAGAGAAAATTGCTTGTTGTTAATAATTAGTATTTTGAATAAAACTGGAGTTTATTCTGTTAGCACTAATAGTAATAGAATTTTATTCTTTCTTTAGTCAGAGATTCAGTCAAGTTATTCTATTTTTACTTTTAGAACAGTGCAGGAAAGTGACAGCACAATATCCTCCCATGACATTTTTGAACACAGCAACATTTAACATGGACTATTTAATTACACAGACTGACAAAGTTTAAACTTTATTCAAATATGAATGTTCTTTTACATATAAATGCAGCAAAAAGCATAATTTTTTCTGATGTGGATTAAAGTAACAAAAAACTACTACTTGATTTTGTAATTATTTAAGTGATAAAATAAAATGCTGACATAGATAGAGAAATATACTCAAATGATAGGCATATACCAAATGAACAGTCTGCTACTGTCCTTTGGAGGATACTGCTTTAAATACTTTGTTAATATGTCAGTCATTGGAAAACAACAGACTGCTACAGACAGGCACCAGAGGGAGTTCAGGTTTACTGCTGCTTCTCAAAAGAAATGCGGGACTTCGGAGTTTCACAAGGGAGGGGGAACAGGAAAAGGCAGAGTCTAAATCAGTTGCACTTTTTAAAATGTTACAGCTGACTTTCAGGATTTACACTTACAGTCTTGCAGAATCTTAGTCCCCATGCAGAAAGATCTCCTACATGACTGTAATACTGAAGCTTAATGCTGCATATTTTACTCATCCCAGGGAGTACATGGTAGACATGTAGCTAACAGGTTTCCACAGTAGAAGTCCTCCTGTCCTGGCTCACCCCATGTTAGTCGCCTTCCCATGGTGGTTTCAATGCCCCGGCTCAATGTCATCCAGGATGGGCCTCAATTCTTGATAATTCAACATACCTTTCAGAGAACCACTTTGGAAAACAAAAAGAGATTCCCAGTCTTTAATATATTTCCATCTTTGATCCTGGTTTATTACAATACATGTTTAGTCCTTTTAAGAAGCACAGTACTAATAGTAAGGTCAGAACAAGTTAACCTCCATCCTGTTAAACACATTTTTTCACCAAACATGGATCTCTGGAACAGAGAGACATTCCCCCAGCCTTTTTGAGTTTGATAACTTTTCTGATGAGACTGTTGTGTGGCAACTTGGAAAACTCTCTGCTGATTTATTACCATTTTAGCTCTTTTACCAGCTGTGAGGCTTTGCTTCCACCAGAGAATAGAAGAGTTATTTTCAGTTCCAAATCACCCTATTCACTCTCTGCTCAGGTAAGCCTGGTTTAAGTTTTGACCAGCTCAGGGTAAGCACTTCGAGCCGTACTGCACACTTCAAATAAGCCAATTAAGTTTGTATGAAGCTAAGCTGGTCCTTACCTCTGTGTCATGTTGGTCACACCTTCAGTAAAAGAAACACGGGAAGAGAAAGTTATAGGCATAATTCCTCCAGCATTTCAGAACAGTACAAGGTTTCCCCTTTCTTCCTCTTGCAGGAAACCATGGCATGTGACCTGATTTCACCCCTGCCAGCAACCAAGCCCTTCACTGCCGCTTGTTCAATCCACCACCAGCACGATCTGGGAGAGAATTGGAAGGATAAAAGCCAGAAAACTTGTGGGTTGAGATTAAGACAGTTTAAGAGAGAAATCAAAAGCCTTGCACACAAGCAAAATAAACCCAAGGAATTCATTCACTTCTTCCCATGGGCAAGCAGGTGTTCAGCCATCTCCAGGAGAGCAGGGCCCCATCATGTGTAACAGTTACTTGGCAAGGCAAACACCATCACTCCAAACATCCCCCCTCTTTCTCCTTCTTCCCTCCACTTTATACACTGAGCATGGTTTCATATGGTGTGGAATATCCCTCTGGCCACTTTGAGCCACCTGTCCTTGCTGTGACTCCTCCCAGCTGCCCGGGCACCCTCAACTTCTTTGCCACCATGGCAGTACAAAAAGCAGAAAAGACCTTGGCTCTGTGTAAGTACTGCTCAGCAATAACAAAAACATCCCTATATTACAAACTCTGTGGTAGGTACAAATCTAAAACAGATCCATACCAGTCACTATAAAGACAATTAATTTTACCCCAATCAAAACTAGCACAGCTGCCTAATCTAAATTTTCCTTCTTCAGTTTTCTTCTTCAGTTTCACAAAGTTGAGGGGAAAAGGAGAGTGAAACCAAATTTCTTTCAAACTCAAAAGAGACAATATGGACCATCCACTCTATTTGCACAGTTTGCCTTGTGGTTCCTACAACCAATTTAAGGAACCACAGAATAATGGTCCCCATAAACTACAACCTTCTGAAAGAAGGAAAAGGACAGAAAATTTCTTGGGGAAAAAACAATCCTTCTGCAAAATGAATCCCAGAGGAGAAACCAGCAGAAATCACTTTTCCTGAACTGTGATGAAAAATGTTATCCATTTGGGTACAAAAGTTGGTGACATTAATGAAACATGAAAGAAAGCAGTTAATACATGTACAATTTATCAAGCAACTTAATAAGGTGTCTTCTTTACCCAGTTGTTATCCAATGATTATCAGTTTTCAAACTTTTTGATGAGAACTCTCATGAGTCTCAATTTTGCAACGTTTGAGGCTCTTTCTTGGATCTCTGAAGTAGGAAGATATCTTCTTTCCCACCCTGTCACTGATATCAGGCCTCTGCACTGGGAAGTGACAAGACATGAGTGTTGCTGAATGATGAAACATGAAGTACTCAATCATTTAGGACAGGGAGGAAGACAACAGGCTGGTTCACATTCCCTTCCAGAGATACAGGTACTGGCACTACTGTGCTGAGGCCAGTGGAGGGGTGTTTTTCAGACAAGACACTGACAGTGACTGACTCAGACTGACTTTGTTAATATCAGCTCAAGTGCTGTGTTTATCATCTCCCAGCAGTTTTTCTCACCATCAGGCATTTACTGAGCACAAAACTTAGTTCAACCCAGATCGTACACTACAACAAACACATCTCAGTGGAAAATATCTAATTAATTTCAGTTTTACAAATGTATAATACTCCAGCAAAACCCACAGTTCCAAGCGGAAACATCATCGGCTCCCAGTTTGAAAATTCTGAGGCCATGTAAAAGAAGGAAAATAAAAGGAATTGTTTTATTCCTTTTTTCCCTTTCTAGGTGTGAAGTAAAAAAGGAGAGTTCAGTGAAGCAGCATGCCTTCCTCAACTCTATTTGACCAAAACAATAAAGATTCCTCTTCACTGTCTTACCCTAATAACAACTTCTGCTAATCCCCTTTCAGCAGGGAGCTTCTTGTTATTTAAAATCACATCCTACTGCTGTCTCATTCTTTCCTACAGTATCAATCTTGATGATTTTGAAATCATGTAACAAAGGTACTTTTTCTTTTTTTTAATTGATTTGTCAATTCTTCAAAGCATATACTGTGTTCCTCCTATATCTGAAGAGAAAACTTTCAAGGAAAATTGTTTAAAAAGGATAAATAAAGTTCTCTTGTATCAAAATCATTAAATCCAGAATCTTCACAGTTCATTACAAAGAAAATATATCCCATGGAATGGTTTTCTTGCCTTGAGATGGTATAATGGTCAACAAGCTTGTCAGTGTACAACTTAACTTCCAAGAATTTGTCAACTGATTTTTTGCACCCACTTGTCAGAAAAACTTTCTCCCATGATATTCAATTTGAAATAATGGATGACAGCAATTGATTTACTTGCTTTAAATGACTCAGAGTTGTCACTACCACTGCAATTGTGTGTTCTGGGAATTCACCTGATCAGAAAGGAGAGTGATAGTATTGGACTAATTTCATATGAAGAAGAGGCAATATATTTCTTCCCTATTTACCCTTCCCTCCCTAAACAAATAAAGCAGTCTTAGTCTATTGGGCTTATTTCGCTAAAAAGTCCGCATCTAGATTTTGTCATAACTTTCTCCCATTTAGTCTGGATGTGGATACCAAGAAAAAAAATCTCCTCTACTCTAATCTTCTAGATACTAAGGTAGAATTCATAGAGGATATGAGGAAAGTGTATGAAGCGTAGGATGTAAGGAGGAATTTTATGCTCTAATCCAGCATGTGGTCTAATAGCTAGGAGTATGAATTCCAAATGAGGAAACACGGAAAAGTAAATTAACATAACACAATATCATAAATAACAATTAAATAATAACATATTAATTGTTTGCTTTACCATATATATATGTGCAGAAAGAGAGATCTGACTCAACTGTTGTTTGCAAATAGTGGCTCAGTGCTTGGAGACCAAACATTTTCCTGGGCCTAACCCCATCATCTCTATAACACAGTGGTCCAGTTCCCTTTTTTCTCATTTTGACTGTCTTTGTCAATCCCAGACAAGGTTCAAAATATACAAATCTCTTCAGAACAAGAGTTAAATCTTTAGTTTATCAATCAGCTCTGTCACCATGGTTCAATAAAATTAAAGCAATTTGGACCAAGAGACACCATCTTAGTTTAGGTCAGAAAAAGTCAAATGTTTTTATTTCACAGTGTCCACGTGATGTGCTAGAATGCACTGATTTGATTTTAAACCATTAAACCATAAGTTAACACCATTCCAAAACATGGGGTTCCTCTTTCTTTTTTTTTTTTTGTCTGCCATTTCCAAGTCAAGATATGTGGTGTTATTAACAAACAAAGAATTCCATTATTTACCTAGAAGACAATATATTTAAAAATAAAAACTTTATTAATGAGGCAGACTCATATCAATTATAAAAATATTTGAATAGGTATAGCAATTTAGAGTATCAGGGACTGAGAGCCATTAAGTACTCAGCATTTTGAGAGATCAGAGAGCAAATTCCTGGAGCTTTCTGAAGAAAATATCTTTAAGGTCTATTTCTCAGGTTGGATTATCTAAATTTTGGAGGGCTCCAAATTATTATCATGTAGAAGATTAAATCTATTGAGCTAGTTAAATTTTAATTAGGGAAACTAAATTAAAATGAGAAATCTGGGTTCTCAGTATAATGGTAATCAGTCATGCTTAAGAAAACTACATTCAAACCAGAACTGTTTCAAAGCATGGTCACTATGATGATGAGGGAAAAGGAGATTTGCTTAACCTAGCCCAACAGAGATTATAATAATATACTTTAGCAGAATAGAGGGATAACAAATGAGCATAAAGAGACCATGACTAAAGTTATGGTGGAAAGAAGAAAAAAGGCAGTCACAAAGTATGGGACTATGGCGGAAAACTGCAAAGTTTGGTAAATCCATCACATGCTAGAGTGCAATAGCAGGAACTTCTGAATTAATTTGCCTGCATCCAGAGACAATTCTTCCTCTTCTTTTTCCCAAAGGTGATATCCACGTGGCACTCAAAAGGAACTCTTAAATTTGAAAATCTTCACCAACTGGATTATGTAGATGAAAGGCTTTTTTGGTCTTACATAGTCAGGGTTACTCATATGCACAGGGCTAGGAAATACATTCAAGATACTTGTTTGTGAGGCAATCATTCCTGAATTGTCTTTGGAAGGTTTTATTTGTGTAGGTCAGTTCATACAATCCTGAGATTTAGATACATTCCTTGGACAAAAGAAGCAGTCATGGGATAGAATGTAAAAATCATGGGAGGAAATAACTTAGTTAAGCCTAATTTAGTTTCTGCTCCAAAACTGTTAACACTGAGCTTCCTTTATGACTCCTCTGCTACTTAAATATATTGCTTGTTACTATAAATATGACAACATTAAAAAAAATGTTTACTTATGGCTGGCTGCTTTAGTGGTTTAGTGAAAGTCAAGTATTATTTTTGCAATATGATCCCCACTATTATGCCTTCTGTCCCAGCCTGACAAGAACAAAGAGTACTTAGAAGAACTCTAAACAATAGTTTGGGGAAGTCACTAATACTGCTGTGCTTGCTTTTAATAACCATCTTCACTAGATAGCAATATGGGCAAAGAACTTGGTTTTTGTTCTTGGCTGCAATTGTGACAATTGTTTCCAATATAGGGCATTAATTTGTGACCTGTTAAACCAGAATAATTCCCCTGATGGCAAGAGGGGAAATTCAGCCTGACATCTGTGAAGCTTCATTTAGTTCTGTCCCAAATGTTGTCCAAAAAGGAGTTAGAGAGGTCAAGAGAAACCCAAAACAGAGAAGTGTAATTTTTCCTCATTTTAAATCTGTCTGGTGAGTTCAAAAGACAGCAGTAACCCTTCCTCTGCACTCTGGTTTTAATCAAGGGTTGTCAGTGATCCTGGTTTCAGGGGTAGTCTGGGGTGTAACTGGTTGTTGTTAAGGGGTGAATGTACCACCTGTGGCCATCTGCTTAAGTCTTCAGGGTTTTATGGATAAAGGCATTGGTAACACTGAGGTTTGTTAGACATCATCCTGGCACTAACAGATACCATGGAGGTATCACGGCCCCATGAGAGTTAGTGCTTCAATGTATAGTGAGTTAGTGCTTCTTCTTAGCTCTGCATTCATTGATATGAGCTTTGTATAACCCAGCATAGGATACAATTTATTTGTATAAGAATTATAGTAGAAATACATGAAATAGCAAACAGAGGGGTAGCCATCTTATTCTCGGATGATTCTCATGGTCAAAGGCAAAATGAGAAGTCATAACGAACTCCTCAGTAAATTAGGATTCAGGGTTTCTCATCATCCTCTCCTTAGTGAATATTTTAGAAATGCATTTTGCTGCTGCAAAAAACTCAGTATGTGATAAAATTTTCATCTGTATTGCTGCAGCAAGTAGAGAATAAAATAGAAAATATCCTTAAAAATTGCCCAAGACATGACACAATGTTTGCCTTTCATCCTGAGTCAGCATGTGTAGGTCTGCTGCAGGCAGTTAGACTTTTGCATGTGTTTTCATAGCCATGCAAATGGCTACTAAAAACATACTAACCTCTGACTTCCTTGTTATTACCTTCTAGTTATATCATTCAGCAAATCAATGTTAAGACTTATTATAAGACATTAGTAGATTTTTTTATTTCCAATTATATTTCAAGATTACTTTTCATATAAACGCCCTACTGCTAAGCGCACATCATCTCATTGATTCGACTCCAATGTACTGAATGTAGTACTTAAAAATGGCTAATAACTCACCCAGGTAACATTACAGGTACATTTGGTACCTTTCTCTCCTCTTATTATAGACATATCAGGTAATTAACCATTAGTATGAGAACACTAGCTGAGCCCTTCCTTTTAACAAACTACCAGTGTTAAACTAGAAGCTAAGCCCTTCTCTTTTAATGAATCAAGTAATACTGTCTTCTTAAGAAGGGGAGGCTAGGAAGAGAGGTAAGGAGAGTACACTGTTTCAACCAGCATTTATAGCTACAGAGGTAGCGTTCATTCATATATGATTTCAAGGATTTTTTTAGATGTCTTCCTGTGCCCTTTTCAGGTTGCTTCTTTTATTAAAAATTTTGATATTCACTCTCAGAAAGGTTGTTGTACTTGTGTATGTGCCACATTGAAGAGAATTACTCCGTACAGTCATTTAGAAATTGTATATTAATACAGATACAATGAAAAACTAGTATAACTGGTAAATATGTACATAAAAATAGTATATATGTATGTACAATGATATATCTTATAAGTCAGACTCTAATTTAGAACTGTTAGAGGTCCCCAACAAACCCCATTTGTTTCTACAGAAAATATGACAACATTTCTTGTGGTTGCTTTAATGAATAAGATCAGTTATTTTTTGCTCCCAGTCCAATTCATCCTAACCATAAATTGTTTCATGGCTCTAATGGGTTTACCCTCCTGAAGCTTTAGAGGTAGAAAAAGCCTTTATCTTCACACAGCATTAAGCCCGCAGCCTCCAGAAGGAACTCTACACTCACCGCAGGAAACTTAGCCCTTCAGTTATTGACATGGAAGTCCTTCCTTTTTGGGTTTATCAGTGATCAGAAATAAAACAGATGCAGAACTAAATACAAAATAAAACACTTTCCTTAGAAATTCTTGTCCCTTAGATATTACAAGGACAAGAGGGAATGGCTTGAAGCTTAAGGAAGGCAGGTTTAGGTTAGACATTAAGAAGAAATTCATTCCTGTGAGGATGGTGACACACTGGAACAGGTTGCCCAAGAAGTCATGGGTGCCCCATCCCTGGACGTGTTCAAGACCGGGTTGGATGGGGCTTTGAGCCCCATGTAGCAGAAGGTGTCACTGCCCACAGTAGGGAGGTTGGAACCAGACAATCTTTAAAGTCCCTTCAACCCAAACTATTCTATGATTCTCTTATACTCTCTGGTGATCACCCAAAACAGAGATCAGTTCACAGGGCTCCTCCTCTATCTGCAGAAGCTCAAAAGAGAGCAGTCACCACAGAGGCAGTTACACACAGGCCTTCCTAGGCACAGCAGATGCTCCATAAGCCTATGACCTCCCATTTTACACTTGATGATATTTTCGTTTTCCTTTTCCTTCCCTTAAAGCTGATTTTTATAATGGTATATTGGGGTAGATCTGTTTGATCTCATCCCAACTCGTCAACCCCTTGTTTGCTAGTAGCAGGTCTGCATAACTGTTCATATGGTACCATTGAAAGGTATAAAAAACATTTCAGTAGATATATATATACTGTAGCAATATAACAGTGCCCATCTGACTCTTGGCTGATTTTCATGGCCAAAGGCAAGATGAGAAGTAATAACTAATTCTACAGTAGATGAGGATTTAAGGTTTCTCATCGTTTCTTTACTGAGTATTTAGATAAAATGCATTTTATAACTGCCAAAAAAATTATAGTGCATTCCACCATTTCCAGTTCCATTACCTAAGATAAATTAATACAGTATGACAAAGCGATTCAACAGACTTGCTCCTTTATTATTACCTCTTTCAGAACTCCCAAATAAAATCAGTCAGCTGCAATATATGCTGTGTTTCCCAGTGCTTCATTAGTTCTTTTAGTACCTTAAACACAAATAACTGCTGGAAAGGGAAAGGATATATTAATGTCTCTAAATATTGCACCAAATAATTAAGTTGTCAAAAACAGAAGCAACAAAGTTATTTTAGGACCTTCCCTATACTAGCAATTTGGTAATATTAGTAGTTAATGAGACACACATCCTCAAGGGCCGTTAAATTACTTTACAAATGACAGTCCAGGAAATAGCATTATTTGTATTTTAAACTGAGGAAATTGAGGAACAGAAATGCTGTTAGAAAAAAAATAAACAAACAAAAAAAAATGAGAAATGGTGCACATAAATTCCTAAAAGAACAGAAATGATGACACAAATAAATTTAGCACCATTTAACTGGGTCAAGTCCAGTCACACCATATTCCTTTTGTTGAGATAGAAAGCAGCCCAGTAAATACAATTTTACCCCTATTTAACAAAAAGCTCTTACAGTGCAGGGTCTGAGAACTTGACAGGGCTTGTCTTGGTAAGGCTTAGACATTGTTTCAATTGTCTAGGAGTGAGGCAACTATTGCCAAAAGTTTCTTCAGCTTTTTTAAGTTCATGCTAACAAGTATGTGAGTTGATCAATCTAGGACTCTAGAAAAAAAATTGAAATGTTAATATGCAGTCCCAGACTGTAAATGCTGATGACAATCAACAAGCAGTCACCATACAAGTGCAGCCTCATGGGTAATGTGACACTAATTGCAAAGAAAAAAGTGAACAGAAAAAACAAGAATCTGGAAACTATTAAAATAAGTAATATATAAGAAGTCCATGTGAAGAAAACATATAAAAGTAAATATAAGCAGATGCAGAGGAAGAAACACATGTCATGAACATCATGTTCCCTCTGAGAAAGACTTCAGGAGTCTCATGACTTATAGTTTCTCCATTCTTTAGAAGAATTGAAAAGTCAGCCTTGGACCCATGGGACACTGAAAGGGTGATGACACCACCAATGAATCAGTGAAGATCCTCTGTCCCAGTTTGCATTATTAGAGTGTTAAAACATTAACTAGGCTAGAAATAAATTCTTAGCTCCATATATATGATAAGAATGCCTTTTGCTCATAACTGTGCTTTGGGCATAGTGAGACAGTGAGCCTGGTCAGATTGATCCTAAGGCAGGGAGACTGCCATAAGGTACATGGTCCTCTCATTCCCAGAATGAAGCACTGTAAGTTCTCCAGGAGTTCATACATTCCCTGCCAGAAGTAATACCCTATTTACAGACTCACCTATGACTTCTTCCTCCATATTTAGAGGAAATGACACTGCTTTCAACATATAATAAGTACGGTACATTTGAATGCAAAACCTCATTTTCTAATATGAATCATCAATAAATAAAATCCATTTTCAGAAGGAGGAGCTGAACTTCTGGTCAGCTTCAAACACAATAATCTGTGAACTGCAAGTAACACTTTTGCATAAAAAAGGATTTCATTCCTTCTGTTAATGGCTCTACTGCTTTCAATCTTATAATACATGGTATTGTTGCATTCTCCCTGCACTGGAATGGTTGTATTTCAATAGGAGTTGAAATAACATTCTTCTTAATACATATGCCAAACCCCTCCTATCATGTAAATAGAGTGACATTTTTATTATTAGCTCCTTCCCAGACCATTCTTCATAATGCAGAGTTAGCACTTCTCAGCAGTCTATCACCTTATAAAACATCCTCTTTCTCTCTTATGTTTGGTATCACAAAATGCCATGGCAGATTAGTCCTGTTCAGTAGCATGATGCCCCAGCAGGAAGATATTAAAAAAAGACATCTCAGCTTTTTCAAAACTGTGGTTCCTGCAACAGGAAATTTAGTTTTTATTTCTTTAGAATTCATGATTTCTCTGAATCAAGAGAGCAAGAATAAGAGTATAAAATAATTGATGATGAGCCTAAAACAAAAGCAGACTTAAGTAGACTCAGTATTTGGTAAATAAGGTCCCAGGCAAGACAATAATAGGGAAAATTCTTTTAGGACTGTAACTGTGCAAAATAAAACTATTTCAAAGTTAAACAATTCCAAATAGGAAATGTGACAGGACTAATTTGTGCTTACATGAAGCTTTCTGAGTATTTTGTAACCAAACAAGGATTGTCCAAAAAGTATAAGCTGGGAAAAACTGCTTCTGGTGACTAAGGAAGAAGAACAGAAGCACAGACAAAACAAGGAGTGGTTAACCTTAATTGTGTAAAATCCAGCAATGGATATTAAGTTTGTAAATGATAGTCAAAAAAAAAAAAAAAAAGAGAGAGAGAGAGAAAACAAGGTGAAATGTCTTTTTCTTTATGGAGAAGATAGGCTATTAACAGATAACATAGTAAAGGCATGGGTTTTCACTTCTTTTTTCATGAAAAGGTTAATAATGATCAGATGCTTCACAAGACTGCTGTTAACAACAGAGGGTGGTGAACATAGGCCAGACTAGAAAAAGAATACCTCAGAGAATATTTAGGTATTCAGGAAGGCTATATATATTCAAGTCACAAGGCTTGAGAAAATTTATCATAGAGCAAAGCAATCTTTGAATTGATAGTGCTTATCTTCCAGACTTCACGGAGTACAGAAAAAATCTGAAAGGGATGGAGAAAGATAAATATTTATCTTACCTTTAAGAAAAGGAAAAATAAACACAGGGGAATTGGAAATTAGTAGACACAATGTTTTTTTCAGAATGATACTGAAGCAATTGATTAAATAATCAAAGTTCCTAAAACCAATGAAGCAGCATTAAGCATCCATTTCTTGAGACAAAACCTGTTCCATGACTAACCTGTTTGCTTTTACTGGCCATTTCTCCATTAGTAAGTAGAGCAGAAGCAGAGGTCAGGCTGTGTATGGAACTAGGGAATGGTTTTGGCACAGTGATTCTCAGGAGAAAAAGCAGGAGGAAATGGTCTGCCATGGCATCACCCCAGCCAATGAAAAGGTCAGTGAGAATTATCGGTGTCTGGTATTTTGGTTCTGACTGAACACAGATGCCTAGCAGGTAAAAGATCCCCTTTTAACGTAATTATTTCTAGGTTGCATCACACTGGAAGATCATATTTGCTGGGCACAAGATGAGGCTACACTGCATGTAAGTCCAGTGTTTTCATGAACAATAAGAACAGTGAAAAAGCTCCTTATAATATTTGTGGATAATTGAGCTGGGAGCGGCTGCAAGCACTTTGGAGAGTAGGTTTAGAATTCAAAATAGTTTTGATAAATTGGTGAAATGGGCTCAGATCAATATGGAAAAATTCAATAGCACCTATGAAATATTACAGGAAACTCAAGTGTATACACATAGCAAGAGAAACAAGTGACTAGGTAGCTATGCTGCCAAAAAGAATCTGGGATATATAAAGAGTGTAAAACTGGACAAAAGTCAACAGTGTGCTGCTCTTGCAAAGAAAGGATGTNGTCGATTATACCACATAAGAAACAGACGGCAACCAGCCTGCTGTCCAGGGCACTAGAGTGGCATCCACTGGAGTCCAGTTTTCAACAGCACACTTTCAGAAACATATAAATACTCCAAAGACAAGGCAGAAGACAGCACTAGTAAGGAAATTGTTTAGAAAACACAAACTGTAAAAAGACGTTGAAAGAACAGAGTATTTTAGGCTGAAAAAGTCAAAAGGGAAGGCAAGATCCATTTCATCATTGCAACTTCATGGTCTGTCACAATTTTAATGGCTCAGCGGACTTGTCCTGAGTAGGTTTTTTCCTTTACAGTTGATTTAAAAAAAAAAAAAAATCTAGACTAAATTCTTCCATATTAGCAGCAAGCTAATAGCTGGGTGAATTAGAACTGAAGTAGCCTATTTATTGTGACAAGCCAATTGTCCCATTTTTACACTTCTCCACCTAATTCCTGATTTCTTACAGCTTTTCTTAATAATCCTGTGACTGTAGGATGTAAATTAATCTGCCTTTGAAAAGGCAGATTAGACATTACCAACTAGATTTAGTTCAGTGCATGATTTATTAACCAGTACATTTATGAGCATAAATTGATCTGTCATTTTTAGAACTAGATACTTGATAGTATGCATAATCCTTAAAATATGCAAGATGCAGATAAAAATGCAGTATGTTAACAGGAAGCCATTCTAAATCATCTCCAAAATCATATCACTTGAAATCACACTTCTCAGCTGATTTCTGCTTCTTTAATTCTACCTCATTCCCACAGTACCATAAAAAAATAATGCATTTTCACAGAAGAAACTTAGCTCTTTTGTGGGACTCGAGCACAGTGAAGTTCCTCACAAGATTTGAGGTAGAAGGTAATAAGCCTTAGATTTTATCAGCTGGCTTAGCAAGTAAAGAATTTCAGCCAGAAGATCATACTCCCTTGTTTACACTGAAAGATGAAGCTGGAGGAATAGTACTACATTACATCACCCTGACTACCATGACCTAGATGCAGCATTGAATCTTTATTTGAGTACAGAGAATGTCAAAATGAACCTTCACTTTCTTGTTCAGGTAAGAATCAAACAAATGTGGGAAAAATTGCAGACCAACTCCCAGCAAACACAGACTACCTACAAAACTGACTGTTCTATGAGACAAGAGTATTTGTTTTCAGAGACTTTAGGGTAAGCTTGTATTTCCTCTTCCATTTTGGTTTTCCATTGCTGGAAAGAGCATTTCACAGCATATTTCCCTTGCAGACAAGTATTTGTTCTACCTTCCTGACATCTGATTAGGACAGACCCGTTAAAACTCATGAATAAGAACTGAAAAGTTACTCACAAGTTTTAGCAGTGAATTTAATTTTTCTAGTGTTTTCTGTTTCTACTTCTGGCTGCAATCCAATGTGACAGCACTAGGTCTTAATTGTATGCTAAGGATTCCAGATAGATGGATAGAGAGAGAGAGAAAAGCAGTAAGGTAATTGCTTCTAACGGAGGGGGCAAGAGTGGTGCTAAAGAAGGCAGAGATTATAAATGCTCCTAAATCAAACTGTTTCTTTTCTTATATCAGAGCTTGTTCTACTTACCGCTACCACAGCAGAAATTTCCACATTTTTAAGAATTTGAAACAGATCATCTCAGTGAAGGGATGAGAAGGCTTTCAAGAAAATGCACTGTTATCAGCTCCCAAATTAAGCCCAGGGTAAAGAGGAGAATGTCAGAAAAAAACAGGCCAGATCTAGCAGCTTGAGGAGGTGAGTCTGCTGCAGCTCCACAGCATGGGTTCAGCCAGCAACAAGGCTGAGCGTAGGCTCCCAGCAGGCAGATACAGAGCGCATGTATGCATTGTACATATTATGGAATAAATGCAACTGGTCATCCAGATAACATGCACATCACTCACACAAACACACAGTATAGTGGCCTCACCCTGCATCACAAAGTTGTTACCCCTCTCTGGCTGAGGAGTATGGAATACCGATAGTGAGCAAGTGCATATGTCTCTATATGTATATGTGTGTATGTATATATACACAATGGGAGAGAGAGAGAGGGGTCCATAGCAGCCAACCCTGCTGTGGTTTCACCCTCTGCATTCTATTTGGGTGTGGAGTCCAGCTTTTAACACATAGCTTAGCAAGGGGAAGTCAGTGACTGGGAATCACATTCAGAGATGAGAAGGAGGTAGTCAATCAGGCAGGATAGAAACCCATTCAGGATCATAAGAATGAGGGAAATGTGCAGAAAATTGAGACAAATTCTGAAATTATGGGAGAGGGTTCTTTGAAAAAAACATAAGAATACAGATGAGGATTTAAGGACTTGGTTTGGTTTCGAAAAATGTATCCTGCTGAGAACACTTATAGAATCTTTAAAAATAATGTTATGGTTTGGAAGGGACCTAAAAGGTCATCTAATTCCAACTCTGCTGCTATGGGCAGAGACATCTTCCATTAGAACAGGTTGTTCAAAGCCTCATCCGACCTGCCCTAGAACACTTAAAGTGATGGGGCATCCACAACTTCTCTGTTCCCATGTCTCACCAACCTCACAGTAAAGACTTTCTTCTTAATATCTAATCTAAACCTATTCTCTCATTCCCCCTTGTCCTAACACTACATGCCCTTGTGAAAAGTCTATGTAATCCAGGACAAAACTAATGTTTTAAAAATTTTCTTACTACTCTCTTAATCGTGTTCCATCAGACACAGGTGTTTCGAATAATGAATGAGAAAACAAAAAATTATCAACTTGATTCAGTGCAGGCACAAAAAAATTAATAATGATTTATGCATTGAGTACAGGCTTGTAATGCTATTGCTGCATCACAAACTTGTTACAACTGCAATTGCAACTACGTGTGATACCACTTAATTTTCTTTAATAAAAGGTTACCAAAACACAGTGGACAGAAGCTCCAACTAGCATTTGAGACTGTTAATCATCCCAGTTACTTATCTAAATATTTGATTGGGATTGGCAAAAGAACTTTAGGTGAAATAAAATTTTCAACCACTACTTGAAAAGAAACCATAGCACTGTGATATCTCTACAACAGGGGAGGTTCCCTACAGTTCACAACAAAGAAAGCCTGCCAGATATTTGCCAATTTATGCATGCCTCATGCCATGGCCCTTCACAGAATTTAGGATGTAATGGAAGGGAAGCCAGTACAAGAGTAAGGCAAACAAAAGGAACGAGTAATAGAAATGGACATTTTGAGCAATAGAGTAGGGAAAACATGTCAAGTTCATTTTGTCAGACATTTTCTCAATACTAATCTTCTCTGCATTAAGATATCCTTTTTTTTCTAATTAGACTCCTTATAAAAGCACCAGTGAAAGCTTTATTTAAAAAGCTATGCGGTCTCCATCCTTGGAGATTTTTAAAACTAGACTGGATGAAGCCCTGAATAACTTGGTATGATCTCAGAGATAACCCTGGTTTGTGTAGGATGTTGCACTAGAGACCTCCTGAGGTTTCTTTCAGCCTGAATTGTCCTGTAATTCTGTGATCCTAAGAAACTTTGTACACCAGAAAATTCATTTGCCTATCTGAAAGCAGCCAAGGCAGTAGGTATATTCTGAAAAGTTTGTAAAGATGTCATATCTACAAATGTCTCCTTCTGCAGGCTATCAGTTTCAACTGTGAATAGATATATGGTATAGAAGTTTGGGATGTTTTTACCTCAAAAGCTTTTGAGTTCAAGCCAAACATTCCATTGAGCTTGAACTCAAGTCATCTTAGAATGTCATTTTGTGACATCTGTCAGTATAAATATCATCAAACTATGACACAAGAAAAGGGTGAATTTCAGGGAGGAGTCATCCACTCAGAGGAGCTGTCAGCCTCATCAGCCTGCAGGGACAAGGCAACAGATCCCAGACCTATACCAATAGCTCCTTTCTTCACAATTTTCTCTGAGCAGACCTTGAAGTACTTGGTTTTCTAGGTGGTAATACCAAAGTAGCTGCAAGGTGATGTTTGCATTTTTTTCTTTTTTAATTAATTGTGACTTTCTGAGATGGACTTTTCTGTCAGCTAAACCTGCTTTCCACTGTTTAAGCAGCATGAAGGGTATCATCAATAACGAAGGGTATCATCAATAACTGATGAGCAAATTTGCCTTAATTATTCTGGTTATACAGCTGATCATTAACAGTTCTGGAATCTAAAAAGGTCTCCCAATCCTTTAAAGAGCTAAGTGAAATTTAGTGCTAGAAAAAGTACCCACAGATCATACTGTGTTCTTCTGTACTACAATAAAAGGTCATCTTGAAAATGAAGTCTGAATATTTTTTGATCATTCTACCCTTACCCTTTGTGATGAAGGTGCCAGCAAAAGATGTTTAACGATGATGCCTTTGGAATATAAACATTCATCCAATAGAAACAAGTGAAAAAGTGAACAGATTTACAAGATCCACTGGGAGAAAAAAAAATCCCCATGAAATGGAAACCACTTCTTGATTCAGAGCCAGACTTCAAGGAATTAGTCTGATTTGTAATGGTTATTAGCACCGTAGTAGGATTTTCTCTAGCCCAGGAAAGGCTTACTGGAACTACATCCAGCACATAGACAGTGAACAAAATACTTCTATCCCCTCCTCATAAATTTGTCTGAAAAACCACAAAACACTGAGTACCTGCATTCAAATATCCCAACTGATTTTCACAAGAATCTTGTACAAGATTCAAAGATCCCAACTGATTCTCACAAGAATCTTGTACAAGATTTTCAGAGCCATCTCAGGTTTACTAGCAATGTAGATAACTGAACAAGGAATAGCTATATGATGATCAGTGGGGAAGGACTCCTGTTAGGGTGATGGGGATTTTTGTTGGCTAACCACACTCATCAGTTCTGTGTCTCTGCTGTGAAGTCAAAAGCAAGATCTCTTGGAAGAGCTTTCTCTAAGAATACTACAATGTTAATCATACTGAACCATCTTTCAAAGCGTCTGCACCACTTCTTAGACACCAAAGAAACTCCTGCTTCCCCAAGAACAGCAATTATTCTTGTGGAGTGGGCTTCATTTACTTTGGCGTACTCCACAGCACATTCACAGCCCGTAGTAAGCACCCGAGAAGCAATACAGTCCCAGCATGAATGAAGGCAAGAAAACTCTGACAACCCTGTGCATGCTGGTATCTGTGGCATATGTGGTGATCTAGATCACTCATTGACTGCAAATGTATATATTTTAATGGAAATAAACCTGCAGTATTGATATGTTATACAGTCTTTAAAGAATTGTGTGTTTAGGGTTTTTTATTGTGATGGTGAGAGGACTGCTAGTTTGCACTTAGTATATTGCATCTGCTAAATAATATGCATTTGACTGTATAAGGTTGGTTTCCTTGTCAAAGAAAGTGTCAATATAAGTGCAAGCCTCTATGCTTTCTACTTGAGGGACACAGAATGCTATTTAGTTGGCTTGTGCAGATTGCCTGCTGATTTTTGATACTTTAATAAAACCCTTTGGCATTGCTGTGGTTTCTCATTTCCTTACAATTAAGCAGAAAACAAGTCCTTAATAAAAACACAGAACTTTATTAAACTTTGAAATATATGCAATAAAAAAAATTCCAGAGCAGTGCAGTCCAACTTGTGATAGCTAACAAGGTATGAAAGTGTTTTTTTAAATTGTCCAACAATGCTTAATCTAAAAATAAATAAGAAAAAGTAAGAAAAAAAAAGTTAATTAAAACCAAAGCACCAAACCACATCTTGTAAATAACGTTGTAAGACTTCCTACAGGCAAACAGAATGGTATTAACCTCTATTTTCTTCCCTACACGTACCTTTTCTGTTATGCCTTATGTGGAGCTGTACCAGAGCTGAACAAGCAGGGAGTATTTGTTCTGGTCCTCCTACAATTATGTCTGTGCATCCCCTAAAATATGTGAATATAGTCTGTAAATCCCACATTTGGGTGCTTGTTTGTTCCCTACCTGATGGATTACCAATGTCATACAGCACCTCCCCTGTTTCTCTCATCTATTTTGAAACTGTAAGTAACCCAGAGCTGGGGAAAATCCAGTCCATCTGCAATAGCTGACATTTCATGATCCCATACAGATAGAAAAACCATAGCAAAAAATCAGCCTGAGGAGGACATTAACTGCATTTCGTTGCACATTTCAGGTGCAGCAAACTATTTTGTTGCATAGGTTTCAATCCTGATCAGCCAGAGAGAAGGAAGTCAGTGGGTGGTCTGTGTTGCATATGGCCCTGTGCATGCTTTGTGCGTCTTTATGTGGGTGCTGATAAAGGTCTCTTGCCTGTGTTGGTCTGTGCTGTATTGTTTGTACATATGTGCCTTCAAAGCACATGCCCAGCCTTGCTACAGCCTGGACCTGGAACTGAGACCATCAGAGGTAATGTCTGGCAGACTGGGAGGAGGAACCTTTTGTGTCTGAAAGCCCTCAGGATGAAGCTTCCCCTAACATTATTTGAAGCTCAGCTTCAACATAAAACTTTTCCTCTCAATAGTTCTTCCGGAGGCCAGATTTTTATGTATACACCCATGTGACATTGTGATAAGAAGAAACCTGGTACTGCTTGAATATTTTAGCATGAACATGAGTAACTATAAGAGAAGTTCCCAATCCACAGGAAAGCTGTCTGGTACAGGCTTGTCTTCATGTGGCGAAAAATGTTCTTCACTGACGGCAAGGCTAGTCATCTGTTCCTGGAGTGGTTGGCTCATAGTAGGGAACATGCATGCTGTTGTGGTTTAACCCCAGCCAGCAACTAAGTATCATGCAACTGCTTCAGATAAGAACAGTTTAGTAACTGGAACAAAGTAACATGATAATAATAATACTACTAATAATACTAATAATAGTAATTAAAAAAAGAAAAAAAAGGGGAGAAAAAAAACCCCAAGAGAAACGAGTGATGCAAAATACAATTACTCACCCACTGGCCAATGCCCAGCCCACTCCTCAGCAGTGATCACCCCTCCCACCCAACTACCCCCAGTTTATATATTAAGCTTGATATTCTCTGTTATGGAATATCCTTTTGGTCAGTTTGAGTCAGTTTTCCTGGCCCTGCTCCCTCACAGCTTCTCATGCATCACCTCAATGGCACAACATGGGACACTGAAAAGTCTTTGACTTACACACTATTGTTTATCTAGAAACAAAACATCAGTGTATTATTAACATTATTCTCATGCTAAATCTAAAACACAGCACTGTACCAGCTACTAGGAAGAAAATTAACTCTAT
This sequence comes from Pachyramphus minor, assembly GCA_013397135.1. Lineage (NCBI taxonomy): Eukaryota > Metazoa > Chordata > Aves > Passeriformes > Tyrannidae > Pachyramphus > Pachyramphus minor. The sequence goes on from VYXB01006756.1 coordinate 42,447, forward strand.
CCCAGGACAAATGTGAACAGATATATTTCAAGTTCTACTGGTCTCCTTCCCTTCCTCATAGAAGAAAAAGCAAAAAGCATCAGAGTCTAGTTTTGTTAAAATTACAAAGCATACACAAGTCAATGAAAGGTTTACTGCAATGAAAATATGATTCCTCTATTAAAAAAAAACACAAAACAAACAAAAAACCCCACAACAATCAACAACAACAACCAAAAACCACACAACAACCCAGTCAAAACCAGAGAACTCAGCACAGAGACAGATCCCAAGGTAGATTTCAAAAAAGTGGGATTGCACATGGCACTGCAACTCTCCCACCCTGTGGCCCCAACAACAGATTCCATTACACCTACTCCAGTTCAGATCTCTGAGAAGTAAATCAGCTCATGCTGCTGGGCAGATTATTGTTCCTCCACACATAAGGTCAATGTGAGCTGGCTCAGGCATCTCTTCAGTCTGCCATGTGGATGCCCCAAAGTGCACACAGATCAGCACACTTTGCAATATTAAACTCCTCAGCTCAGACACTTAGGCATTCACACAGCATTTTTTTTTCTGTAACTGTAAATGAAGCATGTTGAAATTCTAAGCAAGCACCATTCAGTAAGCACCAATATTTCAACCAAACCCATTTGCGCACTTAGCGGTTGATACACAGCCCACTAGAGACAATGGGAAGACTGCCATTAACTTCACATCAGGCTCATAAAAAATGAGACAGATAACTCCCGTTAATGTTAATGAGAGTCATGTATATAAATCACCTAACTGCTGATGGAAAAAGAAACCTTCTTCTGTTCTGCTTTTTACACAGCTCCCCCAGTCTGTGTTGTTCATCCTCCTCCAACAGCATTGCGAAGACAAAAGCTTTTTCAACAGCCACGTCTTTCTAGTGATTTTGCTTTCTACCAAAATGAGTCAAGCCTCATGTAGACAGAATGCATTTAATCATTCAGTCATGGAAAAATTACATTTTAACATGGTAATTAACAGACTTAAAATTACATTATTTTCTAAAGGGCAAATTATTATTTCTCAATCATTTTTGTGTAAGCACAACTTACACAATCAACTCGTTTTTCTTTTCAATTCACTTAAAAAAATATTTTTCTAAATTGGCATTTTAACTAAAAAGATAACTGTTTCCCTTTTTTACCCCTCTGTGACCAAAAGATGGGTTTTCCACTGCCTTCTACGATTGCTTGATGTTGCCTTTACAGCATACAAAATCCCTTGCCCTACAATGAAGACATACATAGACAACAATATGCAGATTTTATAGAGTGGGGTACAACAAGTTCCTATTTGCTTTAGTGTACCTTTCCTCTCTATACAGTGGGCATGTCCTGGGTGGGCAAGAATTAATGTATCCAGTGTATCACTAATACTAGTGGGCTTTTGTGTAGCTTGAAATTGTTTTTAAAACTCATTAATTCTACACACACACACACCAGATATTTACTGTTTTTTCTAATTGTTTACATTTGTATAAATACGTACATAAAAATTTCAAAACAAATTTTTAAAATAGAAGGTAAAACTATAATATGGCATTTATCTCATTAATATTTAAACTTCAGAGGAGTTTTAATAGCAATCCAGAGGCTGCATTGTCATGTAGATTTTTTAGCAATGGATGGTCAAGACGTAGCGCAGGAAAAATGAGTTCTCATTAACAAGTTGACACCACCAGCAGATATTAGGAATATAGAAAGCACTGTATATGGATTTTTAGTTTTCAAGACTAGACCGCAGCTGCTTAGCTCCACCAGTTTTAGTCTTTCTTTGGCTGCTTATCCTTAACTCCTTAATGTGGCACATTAATTATAGCCTCTCATAGGTTCCATTCTTTCAGATCCCTGTGTCTAGAAATGTTGCCACTCAAATAGCAAAGTGCAAGCTTTCCATCATTCTAACAGTTAAATAATGGCAGCTGAAACAGCATGAAAGGTCACCTTGACAACACTCTGACTGGTAAAAAGTAGCTTAAGGCACGACAGTTCTTTATTGTGAATTAACTGAATGAGTCTATGACTATTCAGAACATTTTGATCATTTACAAGTTGGACACAAAGTGAGAAATACTATTTTGGAATTGCTGCAGATGACCAAATATATAAAATTTAAAGACAACATTTACAAAGCATTTTTTTGACTATATTGGCCAATAACAAAGCAAGGAAAGGCAGGCTATAGTTTTTAGAACAGTCAGCACAAGTAGTCAGTATGAAATGTAAACCTCAATAGAAGTCCACAAGAAATTTTACTTACCAGCAAAGTTCAGGATTTAAGGAGCACAGGCATGGAACAGAGACCTTACACAGGGGCTTTGAGAGGAAAAGTTTTATGCCAAATCACTTTTATAAACTGATTTTGGTATGTGTTTTATGGCAGGAATAAGAGCAGGACTGAATTTCCCGTATTTCTCTGTTGGAGATGGGACTAGGATCATAATTACCACAATTATACAGCAATGTGATATCTGGTGAGACAGTAAAGGAAATCTAAATTTTCTTCATTTCTATTTTATTCTTACCCAAGCCCTTGATGTTTCAGGTTGTCTTTCATCTAGGTCTTCAAATTAACCGCAGCCTAATTTTCTGAACTATTTTGCTAGAATAGTAAGACTAGATTTACCTGGAGAATAACTTAACTAAAGACAGTAGAGCTAACCCAGGCACAAGCAACCTTGAACTCCCTTTTGTGTTTCCTTTCAGAACTGCTAATTGCAGAAATAGATCAAATTAAGGTCCTTATGTTACATACTTTAACAAAAGGTGATGTAAGATCCAAGCTATATGGACTTGGGCAATAAACACATCATTAACTCAAGTACAGTCTGCACTTTAGCTCCCAGTCTTCTGGTATGTCTCTATTTCCTTCCAAAGACATAAAAAGGTGGAAAATACTTGTTACTGTTCTTATCCATTAGGAATATTAGGTAGAGCCCTCAATTTGAAATGTGCTGGATACTTGATGGCATACATCAATGCTTAAGGTTCCATCTTTCAAGTAGCTGTTAATCTTTCATATTGCTATTACTACTGCACAAATTTCTGTATAATCAAATTTGAATCAAAGCAGAGGGCTAGATATTCTGAATGACAACACAATCTTACACATAGGAGCTATAACTTCCTTCACTAAGCAAGATCTAGTTATTTGCCTGAGAATAATTAAATCAGTACATCTTCAAGGCTCTTTTACTACTTCATCATCTAGCTTCTAATGCAGGTACTGGCCGAATGGAAAAAACACAAGATGCTGACACAAGACTTACCACCCAAAGAGTATTTCCCTGCAGTGACTGAAAAACCACTAACTGATGACAATATTTTAAAAGGTGACAACAGTAGCTGACAGAGAGGCTAATACATTTATAGCACAAATGAGTAAATTGTAAGAGGATAAACAAATAAAAAGCTGCAAAATATATCATTCAAGTGCATTGTTCAGACTGGTGCAAAACAACAAATTTTAAATGTTCATCTAATAATAAACATTTACCCTGTAGCTGTCAGAAAAAAAATCCCAAACTTAGAGAACAATCATGGTTGTCAGCATTAAGGCAAGTGTGTGGTAATGCATGTATTGCTTCCTGCCAAGGCTTGCCAGAGGAACTATTCTGCTCTGAAAGATGCAGGACAACTGGTACAGCCTGTCAGCAGTATTCTGCACTACTCTGACTTCCAGCAGTAAAGGAGGAGCATCAGATGTGAAGTTCTAAAGGCTCTCTCTCACAATATGACACCAAATCTTGGCTTTAGGCAGGCATATTTTCCCACAAATACACACACAACTCTACTGCAAATGCTACCCAAACAGCCATTTTGTGTATCATTTCAAAAAGGCAGTGATCTAGATGGACATTCTGTGGACACATCTGACATTTTTAAGGCCTGTAGAGCCACACCATAATAGATGTCCTCACTGTTTCTCTATGTTCTTCCAGTATTTGTTTAGGTATGACATTTGATTCAGCTCCATGGAATAAACAACACCCTGTCAGAACCATTTCTATGGGAGTGGGGCAACAACGTCTCCAGAACTGTTTCTCTAGAAACACTTCCTACAGTTTCCCTAGGCAATAGGCCATATTTCATCAGCCACTGCAGTAAGGCATAGTGCTCCCAGACATCAGTCTATCCATCTCCCACCTTATCCAGTGGGTAGCTTATGCCAGTAGCCACCTTTATGACTAGACACTTCACAGTACCCCAAATGGCCCCTGTTGAAACCAGCTTCAGTATTGAGAAAAAAAATAAAAAACCAGAAAAAAATTTATCATAAAGCAGGAAAGAGTCCTAAGTGTAACCAATAAAGCATCACAAACAACATATAATAATAATTTATTATGTATAATAATTTAAATTCATGTCTGATTACCTTATTTTTGTGTTAACTATAATATAAAGGTTAGTTAATAATTAATAAATGGTAATTAATAATAGAATAAATAATAAACATTTATTGTTACTATATTATCTATTATATTTTATTAACAATTAATATTATATAAAATAATTCATTAATAAATAATTAATTTTTAATATTCAGAAGTCATTAAAACAGCTCTGCACTTGATATGATCCCCATTCATTAGTCAGCTTAAATGAATGAAAAAAATGTTACCAATTGTTTTTGTGAGACACAAGGTATTCATCCAAGTCATTATGCTGATGCTGAAATCACAAATCCATAGCAAGAGGCCTGATCTTGCCATCAGACTTGTATGGGTGGAAGTTTGACTTCTGGTTATTCCTACTAGTGGAAAGATCTTAGACAGTTATAGTGAAACTAAATACTTGGAAAAATATTGAAGGGAATACAGAGTTGACCTCAAATTAGCAGCAAAATTCCCACTATTATCCCTAATGTCAGGTTTTAACCCATCATCTATAAGTGGATTTGAATGCACTGAGATAACAGCTCCATAAATGTTGATTTCCTTATGAAGTGTAAAGAAAGAGTTCTCTTCTAAGTTTGCCTGTGCACAGAGGTTTTCTATAATATAAATACACAATCTGTTTTATAATGTTTTCCATCATCTCTCTTCTCCATATGTTCTCCCACTAGGAATCTAATGAGTTCTACATATGAGGGATGACAAGGGAATATGCCTGAGAAATAATTCCAGCAATTACGGCATATGGAGACATTGTTTTTGAGTCACTTTTGCCATGAATATTAGGCAGAGCATCTGGGACCAAATTCTGTGTACCTGCCTATGGACATTAGCAAAAGCATCATCTCCCATTTGTAAATTCTGCTGAGGTAATCTGCCATACAGAGAGGACCATTTCATGAGCTTTATGATCAGAGAGCATATTGAAACACAGTCCATTTATAGTTAGGAAAAAATGCTTTTCTTTAGAAAGAATAGTTTAAACTGGAAACTGTTTTAAGATAAAATCACAGAAACATATCATCTCCCTCTCTTCTCTCCAAGAACTGCTAAGAGCCTGTGTTCAGTTCCAAGCCACTATGTATTAAAAATCTTTTCTCATCACTACTAAAGTTTTGTAAGAACTGTCTGGATCCCAGGAAAAGAGAAAAATGACCAAAGAAAAATAGAAAGAACAACAGAGACACAAACTCTAAATCAGTAAAAGGAAGGGTTATATTCTCCACACCCGCATAGGGCAAGGCATCCATAATTAATCATAAAGAGAGAAACAGATTAAAAAAGTCCTTTATGTGGGGATATAGCAACTAAAATAAGTAGTGTATATTTTGTAAATTCTGGATACCAGATTTAAATACTAAGACATAAGGCTGAAGAATTCAAGTACAGTTTCTGTCACGTTTGTTATGACAGTTAGGAGAAAAGAGATCAAGAGATTCAACCCATATGCTGATACGAGGTAAGTTTTCAACTCCATGTATTCCTCACATTCAAGCAAAATTTCTCAGCAATGTGAGTAACATAAGTATTTTTATAGTTTTTTTTTCCCAGCTGTGCAGTTGAAGCAGTGAAAGCAAAGACATAAATCCCAAACTACAGTGTCCTTAGGTTACTTCAGTGTTTTAGGAGGGGTGGGGGGAAAGAATGTCCCTCCTGTTATAGATGATATAAACTGAATTTTACTGAATTTAAATTTAAATAAACAGATATAATAAAATAATTTAAAGAGCTAATACAGAACTTTTGCAGTTAATGTTACATATAAGCAATAATATTTCTATTACACAAACTATTTAGTTAATTCAGGTGGGTAATAAACTTCTTTTCAGAACTGAAAGATATTTTTCAAGTCTTTCAGTCATTTTTGATTGAAAAGTAGTATTGATGGAATTAGTGATATTTAATCAAAAGAATCTATTACCAATGAATAACTGGATATCACTTCCGTCTGTCACCTATATACTAGCAAGGAGGGAGTGAAAATAGAGCTCAGCTTCAGGATGCGCACTGTACCCCAGTGCTCACATGCTGGATTCACTTCACTAGAACCTACATCTCTGGCTGTGAAACCATACTACAATGGTTTTGACTAGTCTGGCATCCCACTTACAGCAGTCTGAGAAAGAACTGTCATTCTCTTATACAAGAGTTTCCCGTGTCACCATTAGTGGCCCTTCTGCCAGCTGGTCTTAAGTTACTTTTGCATTAAGAGACATCGGTAACATTTGTAATTCTGTAAATGTGTCACAGGAAAGTTTTGGGAAATTCAGCCATTTCACATACTACCTCTTCTAATCGCCACATAAGCAGTACAGATGAGTACAGAAGATACAAAAACAACCTCTAAAATACTCTTGTATTGCAATGACTCTCTGTAAAGTGGTATCAGAAAGTTACATAACCTCTTCCAGAAACAAGATCAAAAATTTAATCCGGAAATACTTTCTCATTCTATGAAAGAATAAACAGAAAAGTTTATTAGGTTACAAACTGCACTATAAAGACAAACAAAGTGCTTAGGCAATTCTTATTATTCAATTTAATACCACTGAATCCTTGAAAAATCATTTAATGCCATGTGATATTTCAGGTGTGACTTTTTTGATACAGACTTACCTAACTATTGGCAAAAAGAAACTAGAGATTAAGGCGATTCTTCTTGTACAAACCAAGACTGTGCTCCCTTTCCAATATCTTTGCCAATATCTTGGTTAACCACAGATGTGTAAAATTCGAGGCATGTAGGAGGAGACAGTAAATCAAAAGGTAAGGGTGCCAGTCACATATTTCTGTTTTGTTTTTATAGATTTTCATGCATTACCTGGAAAGGATAAAAGCCAGGTGTAGAATTATAATGAGCAAAAATTCCCTGCATATATTTTTATGAAATATATCTAAATAAAATTCTTTATAGCAGATTTTTAGTTTTGAAACAAATGTATCCGATGCACTCTGTCAAAACAACTGTACTGCTTTGGTGAAATACTGAAATACTAGAACAGTAACATTCTTGAGCAGAGCTGAAGGAGCCAAGATTTAAAAGATATAGGATAAATAGGAAATTTTAAAGGATATAGCCCAATAGGTGAATTTGTAGGTGGTAACAGTGGTATCTGCAGCAGTGTTCTTTTAAGGGTTAGCATTCAGTTATGACCAATAAACTAGATACCACCAAGATCTAGACTTGAATGTTTTTTAAGCCCTATTTTAGATTTATTAGATCTGAATTGGAATTTTTTTCCATTAAAATTCATATCAGGATTTCCTGTTTTGTTGAACTGATGCAAGATATTTAATTCTGAAAGGTATGAGAAAGCACTGACTTTTCTTTCCCTCTCGATGCACTTCCACTCAGAACTGCAGAATGGGAATGCATATTCTGCAGTTCAGAGTTCCCGATGATTACTGAATTCAAAGGGATCTCCCTATGCTCATAATGACTGATCATTTTTGTAACCAGATGAAATAATCTAGGAAGTAGTATATAAGGAATAGATGAGTAATTGAAGCAATAGGAATGCCCACAGCTGATCTAGTCAGCTGTACTCCATTTTCAAACGCAGCACTAAACCAGCACTGTGGGTAGCTGAACTGTGGTTCCCTGCTTGCCTCAAGGTGCACAAGTTCACTGTCAAACTGGATTTTTTCCTTTTCTTTTACACAGTTCAACAAATTAACCTGAAATATTACTTTTTCAGGAATGTCTGCCATCCATGTCCTATTGCTATTTAAAATGTTTAACTGATAATTTTTCAGGATGCACATTTTGTGAAGGAAAAAACCCACATTTTTATTCCATCTGGCCTGAAGACAACAGACCAGTACGCTCACTGGAATTTGCCATAACAAGGCTAGAACAGTTGTGCTAGATACCAGTTTCCTTTCAAAAAGGACCTTTTAATGTGGTAGGAGATATTTCCAGCTCTACTGGAGAAATATAACCCTTGAGATTCTTATTCATGAAAAAATTATTTTGTTCCATGGATAAAAAGGATAGATCTCCAAAGTGCACATCCATACAGGGAACTCTATTTTATATTACAATTTTATTCACTTGCTATGAATAGTCACAACATTAACTACTGCAGATAATCAATTCAATATATTTGAAAATCCATTTATTTTTATTTATTGATACACATGTTACACTTGTATATAATACAGTACTTTCAGCGTTGGTTTAAGAACAAGGAAACAAAGAAAACATATATTTAGAAGCATGATATAGATTTTTGGCCAAAGAGAGGCCATATTCAGAGTCTACAAAACAGCACATTTATATTTTGCACTGTCCCAGACAATCTCTTTTAGATGCTACCTTTTGTCCTGAACTTGTTAGCACAAATCCATACAATACCAACCCATCCTAAAATACTGAGATACCTAGTTGCTGCTACAGTTTATTCTAATTAAGTTTTGATCAGAAAATAAGATCTTTTCCTGCTAACAATTTTTTATTATTTCTCAGCAGAATGATAGAATATACTTCTCAATTCTATTCCCAACAGTCATTTATTTTATTTAAGCTGTCCTGTGCAATAATACAGCAGAGGTAATGAAATGGTTTAGGAACAGCAGGGGCTACTGTGACAGGCAGAGCACTCCAGGGTGTTCATCTCTCATGGAACCTAATATATAACTAAACTAGCCATGTCAATGGCTTGTAATGATAAAATATTTTCCCTCTTCTGTTTTTGTTGGGGGTTTGGGGTTTTTTGTGGGTAACCACACATAAGCTTACCCCTATGTATTTTTTACTACCATTGTGTGTATGGCTTTCATTTCAATTCACCAAAGCATAAAGTCAGATCTCCCTTACCCTCTCTGGTCAGCTTGTTTATGCAGTGTGTCTAAAAGGAACTGCCAAATTTTTGTTGTATTAACATTACAGATGGTACAATATATATTAAATGGAGTACAAAATTATACATTCTGTAATAACTTAGAAAAAAGCTCAGAGATGCTTAAGGCCTTCAAATATTGAGGATTTTTTTCATGTAACAGCACACCACAAAGTTCAAAAATTGCTACCAAACAAAACAAAACCAAAAACAAACAAAAAACCCCACACACACAAAAAACACAGAAAAAAAATTTGGAAACGATCAGATCTGAATTGGATGACTGTAAGCAAGCAAAATACTCATGAAGTGTAAATCTGGGAGGGCACTAGGACTTTTTTCCTTTATAGCAAACAGACTGAGCAGACATCTACATAAGCAACCATGAGTACTTAGGTTCAAGCAAGAGATTTTATTTTTTAATAAAAAGACAAAAATTCTGAATGATTACCATCCAATTTCATAATTGCAAAACTCATTTACATCCCTGCCTACCTTTACAAAAAAGAGATAAAATACTGTCATTGACTGCTTACCATGAACTTAAATGTATTAAACATTAGGAAAGTAAAGTACATATCGGGAACACCGATCTCCTTCAAACTAAATGGAAATGTATATCTTAGAGGTATAAAATGCTTTATAATGGAGGTGGTAATTGAGTTTTGACCACTACTTTTTTTAACTGTTAAGCTGCAGTAGTTGATTAGCCTTAGGGAAACATGTCAACCTGACTATACAATCTAATATGACTGGTGTATTCAGATAACTATTACTTGTCAACAATAATTATTAACAATGGATATATAATTCCATTCCTATAACAAAAGCAACTTCAAGATGTTGAAATATGTACCTTTCAGAGCTACAAGATTAGAACACAAATAAAAATGTCTAAAACTGTGCCATGCCAGAGGACCATTTCTGCAACAGAAATTTAATTAAAGCAGTGTGCAGTCCCACCAGCAATCTGAAAATGGACCAGGGATCATTTTAGAGGCAAGGATCCAATACATTTTGGAGGATGACTTCATCAAGATGAAAAGCCACTGGTCTGCAATGGAGAACTCAACAGTTTGCTGCTTTTCTGCACCTTTAGAGTATTAGCACATGATTACAGCTGCAAATTCCTCAGCAAGTGCAATTTTACAAGTGTACACAGTTCAATCAGTTGAAATCTTTGTGACACAGAAGTTCAAAATGACTTTCCAGTAGTTTTGATCTCAAGGCTGTTGCTGATTACAAGCCAGATTCTCATTGAAACAATTGATTCTGAAGCATACACCCCAGCAGTATAAAATTTCACTTCAAGAATTGCCTGGAGAAATGAAATTCCCATGTGTTGGATTAAATGTTATCAGCCTTCAGACTGACTTGATTTGTCTTTAGCTATCGGGTTACCTGTAAAGAAAAAGAAAATCAGAAAATCAAAACTGGACATAGTAAATCTACTTCCAAAGTACTGGAAATTGAGACTGAAATGTAAGATCTCTGTCCAGCAAAGTGCTTTCAATTGTTTTTAAAATAGGTGAATAATCACAAATGGTACTAGATGTCATTGGTCCCCAACTTCAATTGTGTTACAATCTGTTTTGTCGGAATTGGATCTGACAAGGAGAAATCAAAATGTGACCACACCTAAAAATATAATTAAAAAATTTGAAGTTCGCAAATTACTGACCCACAAATTTTCATTTTCTGTTATTTTTTTTTTTATTGTTAAAACTTCTGTATAGTGACAACTATGCTTTTAAAAATGTTAGCCGTTGCATATAACAGTGGCTGATACTGGAGATGTATTCTTCCATTCCTTGCATGTTTCTTTACAGTACAATCATAGAATCATTTAGGTTTTAAAAGGCAATGTCCTGTTAAAGGCCAAATGCATCTCAGCAAATGATAATTACTTAGTGGAGAAACAGGACAAAAATCATTCATACATTAACGAGAGAGAGATAGAGATCCTGCCATTCATAAGGTACAAAATTACAAAGGATTTAATTTATAGTGGTTTCACCCAGCCTAACATGAAACAAGAGTGAAACAGAAGGACCACAGAGTGGGAGACAAAGTATTTCACAGTAATTGGATTTTCCCTCTGTCTGATTTGGATTTTAAACATTAAAAGAAAAAAAATTCATATCAAAGAAATGTAATTTTGAGGAATATTTCTGCTGTGTCAGTGGATACAATTAATCACCACGTAATATTTTAATATGGAATTGTGTCAGATGTCAACTTCCCAACTCCTGAGGAACAACTCATTGGAATGGTCACAACACCACTTTATGACATAGAGGGGCATGTGCTTCTCATTTTGATCACAAAGAGAAGGGTCATGCTCCTTAATGATGAAACATTCTTTTGCCCTCAGCAAAACTGTTTGCATACAGCTCTTGTCAGCTCTGCAGAGCATAAATATAGAACAGAATACTAAAAAGACTGTTTGAGGAATTCATTGCTTCAGTTTGCTTTCTCCATCAAGTTGTTTCTAGGAACTGCACTTAAGGCAATAATAAAATTGTGCTTTGTTATTTTTATGATACATGGGCTTATTTATTACACTGCTTTTATTTTGCTTTATTCTTGTTGTTGGACACAGCCTCATGTGTCCCCTTCTACAGTGGAATATTGGTCAAAAAGCAGTAAAGAACTAATCTAAAAGTCAGGCAAAATATTTCAGTGCCCTGCATCAAAGCCCAAAAGGCCGATGCAGCATCTTATCGTTATTTATGTTTTGCTTTATTGTAACAAGCTGGAATTTTACTCATGGAACCAGGTGACAGTGAGCTACATAATGTAAAATACACATCTTACGATCTTATCTGCAGATGGATTTTTTATTAGTTTCACTTGCAATACATCTCTATATCTATCTATCTATCTATCTATCCATCCATCCATCCAGTAAAGAGCCCCTAAGGCGAATAAGGGATAAGAGCTTCTTCATATGAGGAAAGGCTGAGAGCACTGTCTCTCTTCAGCCTGGAGAAGAGGAGGCTCGAGGGGATCTCATCAATGTATACAAATACAAGAAGGGAGGGTGCTAAGAAAATGGAGCCACACTGTTTTCAAGTGGTGCCTGGTGGCAGGAGAAGCAGCAATCAGAACAAACTGAAACACAGAAGGTTCACTCTCAGGAAAAACTTTTTTACTGTGAGTATGACTGAGCACTAGCACAGGTTGCCCAGGAAGGTTCTTCATCCTTGAAGATATTCAAAAGCTGTCTGGTCCTGGGCAATGGGCTCAAGATGGTTCTGCTTGAGCAAGGGAGTTGGACTTCCATAGTTCCCTTTCAAACTCATCTATCCCCTGATGTATTATTTCTATTACATCCAGCTCTGCCGATGCATTGGCTAAGGTGATAAACTGCAGCTAGCGAAAAGAGTATTTTTACACGTACACGACTGCTCAGTTACACAGCTGCTTGGAAGTGCAAATGTGTTCTCTTCAGTCACAAAGAAACTCAGTAAAATCATGATCTCCAGGTCTATCTGCTCCCCCATCTAGCTCTACAACCCTGTGGTGAAAATATAGCTAAAAAAGCAACATACACTGTCACATAGGGAATATAAAGAAGAAAAAATCAGATATCCATTCAAATCTCTGCATTATATCCAGTGACTAATCATATACAATCATATTTTGCTTATACAGACTGTACAGGCAGTCAGGCTGCATGTTCTTAGTTTTACATGACTGGAGTTTTTAACTGCTTTCCCTTGCCAGAATTTTTATTATTTTATTTTTATTTTATTTTAATTTTTATTATTCCACAAGGCCTTTTTTTTTTTTTGTTCTGTTAACCACCAGGTCACACAATGCTACTCTGAGTAACACATATAGTGGTCCACATTTGCTTCTAAGTGAGATGGTAATGTTTGCTATGTGCAAGCACAGATTACACATTAACATTAATGAAAGTTATATATCCATGCACCATACACACTAGGGAGTGAATAAACCTCTTGGTTGGTAAAGGCAGTTTCATAAAGAAGCAATAAAATTTTAGCTACTACCTAGTGATGGTATTCCCAGAAATGCTTAATTTTGGATATAGTAGAAGCTATTTGGTTTAAGTGTCTGGCCAGTGAGGCAGTAAGGTAGTGTGCCAAAGGCTTTTATAGAAAAGGGGGACCAATAACAGTATGTGTCTGCTCTTTAAAATCCTAAGAAAACAGTAACACCCTGAATAGGTGCAAATCAAGTCTAATCAAGTTTTCACTTAATAATTATTATATATGGAGAATTTACACTACAAATAAAAGAAGTACATGAAACCTTTAGCATCCTAGGTGTTGATCTGAATTAATTTGTTCATTTTTGGAACTAATAACTCCCTTTATGCTAATAAAATCTTTCACATAGTTGTTATATCATAAATACACTGCATTAGACTCTTTTCACTTTCTTATCCTAAATGTGTAATTAAAGTATAATTACTCTGCAGTTGCAGACTTTTTAATTTAAATTAGTGAGTGGCTGCTGTAAATTGGCTGTAATTGTATGTGAACTCACTTTTTTATTTTAACACAACAATATATATGCACACAAATGCCGCTGAAGTTTTCCACATTCTTCTGCTCACAAAACGTTCAGAACAAACTCAGTCTTTGGGTAGAACATTTTTGCCAGGGTAACCCAGAATGGAGTGGAGGTGAAAAGACCTCAAGGTATCATCTTAGAAAAGCTACCAGCTCAAGAAATTTTTTGGACAGCTTCCATTCCAATGCTGCTCACAATGGGTGAAAAATGTCCTCACTTGTGAAATCTGCACAGTGGATGAATACATCAGACAATACTGTCTATTTCATAAAAATAGATTCCCAATAAAAATCCAGACAGATACTTTTACTCAAGAGTCCCTTCTCCCTTAAAAGAGGAAGGGAGATAAAATCAAGACTATAGGATGTAAAGAATGGCTGTGTGTATATTCCCTGAATAGTAAAAACACTTTTCCCTAGCTTCATGCACCAAAGCATCAAAGTTAAAGAACCACAATGAGGATTACACAATTAGAACTACAAATCTTCTGTTTCTTCAGAGAAACAAACATATCACTAATAATTTGCTAACTACAGAAGAGTTTATACATGAAAATGAGGCACATAATTATTATTTAATAGTATTAGGAGAAGATAGATACCAATATATGGTATATTGAAACTGTGTGCTATAATATTTCATAACACAACTTTGTACATTACAACTTTTTGACTGGCGACTCTTCGAATTTTTTCTATGTTTATTGTAAACTATACATAAAATCCATATTGAAAACTGTCTCTTGAAAGCAGTTGAAAGTTAGCAAACTGCCTTTTTATGTGTGCCCTTGCAACTGTAATTCTATCTCTTTTTCATCATGCACAGTAAAGACAATTTAGTGGGTGAGAAGAGTTGGAGGGAAGTCTGTAACAATGTCGTCAGGACTTTGTGTCAATGAAAAGGGGTGAATTTTTAAGCCAATGTTTCATCACTCCACAGATGGGAAGAATGATGGATCCTCTGTTCAAGGTTTTCTCCAAAGAAACAGAAAGAACTTAATACTTTCATGAGACAAAGAAAAGCCATCTTGGCACCTCTAACATTCTTCTCTAAAATAATAAAGACCTGTGGGAAACACAAATGGTATCGAGATTTCAATCAAAATTAAAAGGGGTCTCACAAATTTATTTAACGAACAACATCAGATAAGCTAAGTACAGGGAATACCACAAGAATCCCTTAAAGAAGTGCTTAAGGAAAGAGGCCTAAGGAATGGCTTGAAGAAATACCTAGCTGTGGATTGTCCTCCAAGTCATAGAGATAAGACAGGGATGCCATACCAAAAGAGCCTTATTTGTATGCAGTACATGTCCATCCATTTTGTGTCCTTATTGCTGTATTCTTTCTTATAATGTATGTAAAAGACCACAGAAAATTAATAAAATGGTCAACAAAGTGATTCTTTAGCAAATGGAATGTACTTGAGAGTGCTATATCAGTCATATTTTTTCATAACAACAATAACTTTGTTTTGGTAGTGAAAACTTCATACAAATATTACAATGCAGAAACAGAAGGGCCCATATAACCAGAAACAAACATCTGTCAATACATTTTTTCCCCTTATACCCTCTCAGAATGAGGTTGAGGTTGGAAATTAATCTTTTGAACAGATGGAAGCACACAATTTCCTGGAATTTCAAAATTCATACAGTGTTTTTGCCATGCATTATCATTCACACGTGGCTTATGAAAACAAATGACAGAGTCCATTGCCACTTGTTCATTTACATTCAACGAAACCGCATAACTTGTAATCTTGTAAAATGCTTCTGTTCTAACACTACTATCTTGAGATCTAGACACTTGAAAGCACTTTGCAAATGTTAACAAAGACAGGTTCACAACTTTCTGACAGCTGGAGAATCCTGTAATTTATTTTCTAATTAATTGGGGAAACTGGACAAAAAAGTGTTAAGGACCTTTCTGCAATAGGGCTCCTATATGCATGTGCACTCAACAGTACATAGGTGTAGATTTGGTGTTTATGCTAGATAACTAAGCATCTGGAGGCATGAGGAA
Organism: Pachyramphus minor; assembly: GCA_013397135.1. Taxonomy (NCBI): domain Eukaryota; kingdom Metazoa; phylum Chordata; class Aves; order Passeriformes; family Tyrannidae; genus Pachyramphus; species Pachyramphus minor. The sequence goes on from VYXB01006756.1 coordinate 58,263, forward strand.
CCATTTCAAAAATCTGAGAAATATTAAGGTGATTCAAGCCCATTTCAAGGGACCTGCAGTAGAGAAGCATGAATTAGGAAACAGCCCCCTGTTTCAGTATTACAGATGTCTATTTGACTTGGGCTCGGGACAAAAGGCAAAATTTTAGCACTTTGTGAGCAGTCTGGAAAATAGATATTTAATGATGACTATATGGATTCAATTACCTTCAGTGAAGGTTCCATACTGGAAGACAATTTTTCAAGTCATGACATGTTTCATTCCCGCTTACAAAACTTTGGCCCTACCTAACTTTTTATATCAAGACTCAAGAGCTTTAAGTTGTTCCCTTAGCTTTACTTTGGGCACTGCAGTTTGTAAGGTATTAGTCTAAACATGTTCCCAAGTCTGTAATGGAGCAATTTAGAATTCCAAATTCTCAGGCCTGTCCTTCAGCAAACAAGAGTAGCTCATTTTATTAATTACAGAGAACATCACCTAGTACACTTCAATGGCTCAAAAGTTTTGCATGTCTTTGATAATCATAGACTCCAAAACTTCATAATTCTTTCATACTTTTACTGCACTGTGATTAATCAGAACTATATTTGTGATAATTCTTGTGCTTAGGACCTTCCATTATAGAGAAACATTTTGAAAACTAATTTCCTACAATGTCATTTGAAATATAACTTTGTATTCCTTGTTTTCTCATTGCTTTTAATGATTTCATCATGAGATTTTTAGTGGTAAAGAGAAGATCTAGACAACCGTTGTTAAAAATTATAATAAATTACAAAAGGCTTTGGAAACCTTTCACATGTAAATTGCTTCAAATAATCTGAAAGGTAGGACTAGAAGAACAGGTAAAGGAAAAATACTTTAGAGCATGGCATATGTTCATGTAAATGACAAAGTTCTTAAACTTTAGCATGGTTTTAAGACTAAACAGACAAAATCTAGCATATTTTAGGAATACAGTGAAAATAGCCCTTTCTTTGCTTTTTCTGAAATTAGGTAATCCAGTATGGGATACTGAGCTTTCAACTACAAAGGCAACACCAGACTGAATGTATCAAGATGGACTTCCTCGCTAAGTGTTGTTCTCCAGAGCATCTGTTGTTTTCCCACGAGAGTGACCAACTTGCGTGACTGGGTCTACCTTTGAAAGTACTGAGGGAAGAAAGATATTGCAGGCTCCTAGAAGCATCTGACACACTGAGGCTGCTAAGGAGCACAGTGCAGAGTCTCTCCAACCAACCTCCTGAAGCTCTGCCCAAATAAGCCACAATTCCTCAGTATCTGCAGCAAATCACACAACTGCAATGAGGAGTAAGGTACAACAATTCCTGTTAATACTGTGTAAACCTGTATTTGTACACACCTGCTGCTCTGTGAGTAATAAACGAGGGCTGGAACACATTTTCTGGAGTGGTTTGACTCTTTATTCCTCAACGAACGTTCTGGCCCTTCCTTAGAATCCGACTAAGACTAGGATTCATCACAACTAGTGCTCCAACGTGGAGCCAGAATATTTTTTGTGTGGAAAAAACAAATATTGTCATCAGGCACAGCAGAAACCTCCTTTCTCTACTTCTCCATTCGGACTTGAGGAGTTTTACACGTTTGCCTAAGAAACAAACACATGTCAACTACCACACTGTTATGAAATTAGTTCCAGAAAACAAAACTGAGATAAATAGAATTTTTTTTAAATTACAAGGAAAAGTACAAAACAACAGGAAAGAAGAAATTTCAGAATCATAGCAAATTTTTTTACAAAAAGTGCATGGTCTTAAAAATACCCAAACATATTCAAATTCAAACTCTTATTTGTCACCAAAAAGCAACAGAAACTGATATAATAGACTCATGTTTGAAAGTATATCAGCAATATTTAAGTATGACAAAACAGTAATTGAAAAGTTCTTTGAGAATAAGTCCATGGATAGACCTGTGATACAGAAAAGAGTCATGAACTCAGAATACAATTCCTTTAAAATGAAAGATATGAATGTGTTCTTATCATAAATGTTTAAAGTAAAAACAAACAGGGAACAAAACAAACAAAAAAAACCCCAGAAGTTTAAAGTCTGAACTGAGGAGAACTCTACTACAGACATTTCTATTGTTAGAAGGTTACAGGAAACACCACAAAATAACAGATGACACATTTCAAAAGACAATATTCAATTCAGACAGATACTTCCTTATCCAGATAGTTGAGGTAGATTTTGGACCTGCTGATAATAATTGCTTCTGAAAAGGGTTGGTTGCACAGCACCTCAAAAGATCACCAACATTTCTTTAAGTTTCTTCGATTTTTTTTTTTCTTTAGGGTTTTCAACTTAAATATCATGCTGCAGGATCATTAGAAATATATATTACAAAATTAAATTCATAACTTTAATGACTTCTTGGTTAAATAAAATCTCTACACATTTAAATGCTATGAAACAAATGAATATGGTTCTGTACTCATATTTCCTTGAACTGGATAGTTTACAAAATAAAATTAATTGGTACAGCTCACTGGGACAATTGTAATAGTGAATAGCTGATGAAGATATATGAGTTATGTCAAGGCTATATCCAATTCATTAGTCTTTCCAATGTACTTCATTATTATTGTCTTCCAAAAGGTTATCCCACTACAATGCACATACCTTAACTTTCTCAATGTTTCTGTAACTCAGCAGAGTAATTAAGTTTATGGTAGAATCGTTTTAATTTAACAAAATATTTCCTTTGCAGACATGAGTTTTCTTAAAAGAAGACTTAAACATAAATGTTATTTTACTTTCTGTACAGATAATAACTGTAGCAATTCAGACAAGGATATATCCTCTTGAGGTTTTTGCGGTGATCGCAACTCCACAGAGGGACTGCAGCATGGCGGCATAAAAGACTGCAAGACAATTAATTAAATAAATGAAATTTACTTCTATACCACTTATTCCACCTAATCATCCCAGATGATGGGAGACAGAACAACCTCCTTCCTTTCTCCATATGAGGAAACTGAAGCATAATAAAGAGTCATGCTAACTGTAAGAAAGTAAAAGGAGATGGAGGGATGGAACAGAGTCCATCTGGTTTTGGCTTTATCTGACTTCACTTACCTACAAAAAAGCCTAGACTTGTTTTTGTTTGGAAAGGAAAACCTATAACAAGCTGTGTTTATATTCTAAATATGAAAAAGCAAAACAAATTATAAAGAAAAAACAAAACCAGCCCTGTTTTAAAACTAGATTGAGGTTTTAAATTGCTTTACAGATATAAAGGATTTTCGTCTTTTAATGTATTTTTCCAGAAATTGGATAAGACTGAACTTCACATTATCCCCCCTAAAAAAAGTCAGGCAGTCTAAATTAATCATGCCTGAGATCTTTTACTTCTTCAAATGTTTATGCTGTGGGTATTTTTTCCTGGGATTTTGAGTGGAGGATAACAAGCTATATAGAAATATATAAATATAAATTATTTCCTTACCTTTAATTTTATCTTCTCTATAAGGGTACCTGCTGCTCTGTTAGTGCAGTAATGATGTGTTTTCTGCCTTTGTCCCAAGCTTCAGAGATTCCTCTGGTGATTTTTCCCCACTTGCTTACCAGCTTCCACTGCTGGCATTTTGAGGTAGTGCACTCACATTTGGCTCCACGAATACTGCCACAGCTGAGGGAATATAAGACAACTAAAAAACAAGTTAGAAAACAGCAGAGCAATATCGAGGCAGGAAAAAAATTGTTTTAAAACAATGAATCAGTCATCAAATTGAAACCTTTGATCATTTTCCTTTCTTTTTTCATCCATTTAGAATCTCCATATGAAGAAAAGACTCTTCTGTGCTTGGAGAAATTTTAGCCAAAGTAATGGGTGCTGACAGAGTAGTGGGTACCCATTCAGAGAATATAAAATTATTTTAAGGAAATCTAATTTTAACTTTCTCCAGTATGAGTACCCATCATGCCATCACTCCAATACAGATAAGAAGGAGAAGAAAGGTGGCAGATTGGGAGGATTTCAAAAAAACCCTTGTCATCTCTTCTCAAGTCTTAACAGAACTGTGAAAAAGGAAGGCCCAAGGACTTTTTCCTTAGAGACTGTAATAGATAAACAATAAGAAGGATTTCTCATTGCCCAGGAAAATAACATATAAGGCATGTTTCACTAAGATGTAGTCAAGATTATGGTTGCTTCTCAACTAATAGTTGTAGTCATCTTGGTCAAAGATGAAAAGAACAACCAATACTGTCACTAAAAGTAAATGTTTTCTTGCTTGAGCATTATGGAGATGTCCAGGTGAAAGTTACAAGCTCTTACAACTTGTCTGTACTGGGGATCATCTGGACACAGTACACAGAAAAGAACTACCCTGTCAAAGTAAAAAATGAATGCTAGAAATTTAAGTAAGAATATGATGTGGTATTCAGTTTGGTTTGTCTTTCTTAAAGAACCTGTCCAGTTTCTTCATACCTGCGTCTTCTCATTATCTTCTAACTAATACGTGACCCAAGACAAGATAAGTATTAATGAATTGAAGCAGCTAACAGCAATTAGATGCTGGTATTCTAAAATCTCAAATAATGAAGGAAAGACCAAAAGGCTCTGAAGAGGTCATTGCCTTCAAATATCAAGAATGCTCAGTACCAATTATGTGCTTTAAGGTTGAGAGAAAGAAAAAGGACCCTGGTAATTTCTTGAATGACCATTCAAAAAGAAATCGGCTTCCCAAGTAATAAGCTTCAAATTTGCCAAGGTGCATTCTAGAACAAAGTTTCCTGTTCCTTTTTTTGTACTTTGAGGATGATGAAAAATAATTATTAGCAAGTGGAATTGGAATGATGCCTTGAAGATGATAAATTTGTATTTTCCAACGTCACTCTGAAAAGATGACAAGAAGGCAGGATAGAGGGATCTCCAGATTCTAGAAGAAGAACTAATCTGATTTTGCAGTGTATTTGCCTGAATTAGAGATAGCAGGAGCAGAGATAAAGTCATTTGGTTTTCCTCTGGCAGGGACATGTTCCTAAGACACAAAGATGGAATTCAGGATGAAGAAACAAGTTCTTCTGGCTGCCATCAGTAATTTATCTTCTGCTGTTCTTGAATCTGAAGAGATAAACTGGTTTGGACCTCTTAAAATACACAACGCCATTGAAATTGTCAGATCTTCTATCACTACTGGGTTTGTAGATACATGTTGGCTAGACATAATCCACTGTTTCCTTGAGATCATATCATTATTCATAAACTGGAGACACATTCTGTTCAGTCTTGCCAATATAATTCTACAGGTTGCATCAAAAGAATAAGCCATGATAAAATGGATATTTTGTAGCTTTTTCCAGATCTGCACTTCAGAGCTCTATGGCATTTATCATTGCAGATACAGAAGGGAATGAATGAGAGTCAGAATTGTAAGATCTGAGAAGGAATCATTAGTGCATACTAATAATGCAGTAGAAGAAAACTCAGAGTCCATTTTCTAGAACAAGGAAAGTCCTTTGGAGTCTGTTCTCCACAGCAATAGTGTGTTTCCTGAAATCTGACCTGGTGTTCACTGAGGTGGAAGGAGTAGTAAACTCCAAACCATGCAAAAAAAATTACCAATTTTGAAATTCTCATGTAAATTAATTCTGTGTTGGTCATCTGCTTTATTAACTTAGTTGTAGACATCGGTCTTCCACTTATTCCTGCCTGAAAGTTTCCTTCATTTTGAAGAGTTCTCAGATAGGACTGGGCTATCTTCATTATTCTTATTGAGAAATATGTAAGATTTACAACCATGCCTACTTTGCTCTGCAGGGTAATAATGTCTAAATAATCTGATTTCAACTTGTTTGAAAGTTGTTCACTCCTCCCACTGTGTATGCTCAGAATGCTCTGTATGGCTGACTCTCCACCTCATATTGATTAGTACCCCTTTCCTTCCCTATTAGAAGGCAGAAAAGCAGAGCTGTGACAGGGTCGTGTGTTTGATATTTGCTATAATCAGTCCTAATAAGTAAGGAAATACCACAAGAAAACTATGTGATTTTGGAGAATTGAAGGTATTACCTTTTGAACAACTGGGGGTCACTTTTGCACTCATATCAGTTCTACAACCAAGCAGTGATGCAGAGCTTCTCAAGCCTATGCCAAGTACCCAGGGAAAAAGGCAAGAGTTCTGCCTGCAGCTATTTAGGTAGCAGATAACCTGAGGTTTCAGAACACCGTTTTCCCTCTAAGGTGAAATGTACCATTTCTGACTTGCAGAAATGATACAAAGAAGCCCTTACAGACTACAAAGGCAGGTAAGACAAGGAAGAAGCACTAGTTTCAGAGCATGCCAGCATGATTTACACGATACTGGCATATGAATATCATCTTTCTGTATGGTAATTCCTGAGATAGTAGAAACTGACAATTTTCCAAGAAAATTCAAAAGAACTACTAGTACTCAAAGAGCCCTTCTTGCACAGCTGTGAATGTCAAAGAGACTGGCAGAATGAAGCTGCAAATGAGTGGAAACCTCTTTGATTTTGGTGTTAGGATGCTGGGAAAGTAGAACTTCATGGAGAAGTGCAGAAAACCAGTCATTAAAAAACAGCCTTAAGAACTCATTTTTATTTTCCATCAGAGGCACAAAATTATTCTTCAGACATGAAGTCAATGTTTCAAACATGCCAGCAAAGGACAAGGGGGAAATAAGAATAACAAAAATACATCACAAGTTGAATCTTTCTGGGACAAAGGCAGAAAACCTCTTGGCTGGACTGATGAATTGTAGGGTTCACACATGGAAGTAATATTTGTAAAAATCACTGACTATTAATTAATGACATGCAACTGAAATCTATTTGCATTTTTCTTTAAATATCGCAGAAATATTTTCCCATGATTTTAGAGTAATTCTGTCAATGTTCAGGTTCTGCAGATTATAAAATGATGCTTAACAATGGATCCTAGATGCAGTCTTACCTTAAGACAAACTATTCCATGATAAAAATGTATAAACTAGAGCATATATTACTAACACTGTGAGTGTGATGAAGGGATTGCAAAAGATTTCATTTCTCATGATTTGCATGAGACAGGGAAACCAGTGTGTCTACTCACAAAAAAAAAATTAGATTACCCTTTCTGAGTAGTTAGAGACAAGACTGTGTATTCACAGGGAGATTAGCAAGGCAATATATTATCAGGCTCCCTCTTTTCAAAAGAGCTGTACCTATGAGTATTGCCTTTAACCCATTCTCTCTTTTGATGGTCCTTAATTTTATTCTTAATTTAATTTAGAAAGTATTCATAGAACTCAGAGTCAGAACAGAACTAAACAAAGTTTGAGACTGAAAATGTCTTGGGAGTTGAGTGTTTGGATTATCCTCACCTACCCAACAAGTGTTACTGACCTTTCAGTCTCTGACTTTGCTTATAACATTTCACACCACAACACTCATTTCTATAACTCTTTATATCATAACTAGTCTTTTGTGGGTATTTTAGAATATATTTGCTTTTGGGGAAAGGACCATCACTTGTCTAGATTCCTGTTACTGAAAAAATGAACATCACCAAGCTGTAGGCCTAGACTCCTGTCAAATATAGACTTGTAACTTTTCATAGGATAAAACTAGGCATACCAACACTAAAGAAGCAAATTTGGTATATAAAGGCTATTTTTAGGAAAATCAGTGAATTGCATAGCCCTAAATACTGATGATTCCTCATCACATGTGTTGGCTGGCATGCTAACTATTTACATCAAAAGATTAGTGTTTAGGTGCCCTAAAAAAATGTGCCCTAAAAAAATATGAAGCTTTGAAATGAAAGAATTGTGATGCTAGATCAAAACATGAATTACTGATTAATACAAAATCTAACTCGACCCTAGAAAATGTCCTCATGTTTCTATCACCAGCTCATTTGCCCCCCTAAAACTTGTATGTATTCTTAGAAAATGTGTACAAACAACTTACTGCTATTTTAATGACAGATTAGATATAGTGGGTCTCTGAGTTAGCACTAAGAAACATGCTGCAACAGCTACAAATTTCTCCTAGTGACAGATTAGCCAAAGGCATGGAAAGAGATACCATACCATGGAAAGAGATAGATAAAGAGGCTGTCACAGGTGCAATCAACTCTTTTCCATGGGTAATATTTTGGTACAGTCTGTGCACTCACTTATATTGTAATCACATAATTTTCATGAACCAGAAGGTATTGCTGGTCACTGTATACATGTGCATTATTCCTATAAATCTTCATCTGAAATTAAGGTAGGATGTGAGGAGTCTATAGATAGAGGCTCTGAAGCGAGACAGGGAAACAGAGCAATTTTACAGTGAGGTGGTTTCTTCACTGATACATCCATCCCCTTAAATAATATTAGCACTTCCTGTACCTAACACATGGCAGATCATTGATTCATCCTGATGACTCACATATTTCACATTTCACAGCGGTCAAAACAAAAGGCAAGTTGTTTCATGTGATGTTAGTAGCATTTTTACACTGTAAAACATGTCATGTGGAAATACACTGCCTTATTAGCACTAACTGACCACAACTACCATACATCCAGCCCATTTGAAATACCCTGAAATAACCCATACATGACATTTATATGATGCATTTTGGTTTTTTCCAATTATTACTGCTGTTTCTGAAAAGCCTGGAGGAGGAAGAAGAACAGACATGAGGGAAGCAGCTATCACAATGGTGATATTTCTTTTCATCTTTGACAGAAAAAAAATTAATACTTGTTCCATTTTTGTCCCCTTTGCTGCTGCTTAAAGAGCCTATGCATCTATTTCTCATCTGGAGAAGTACAGATCAACAACCAACATTGCTGCATTGCCAACACTAGGTCAGGCTCAGTTGCAAGAAAAATGCCAGTTTCTTCTCATATCTAGGGGCGTACTTTAGCTGTCTTGTATTATGTTGTCTTTCTCAAGCAGCAGTTATGACAGCACTGGTGGTAGTTGAGTCACCACTTAACGCTGCCTTTTGATACTGGGAATCTGAGAAGCCCAATGAAAAGGCACCTAACAGAGGTCCTTTCATTCCTTATGCTGAAAGGGTTATGAACAGCATATTTTATAAATTGAAACATAAATAAAATTACTTCCTCTCCTTTCACCAGCTGTAATTAATTTAGAAACAACCTAGCATCTGCAAGTGAGAAAGAGGAGATAGGGTAAAAATGTAAGCAGTATTTATAGATAGCAATGAAATTACATTGATTGAGACCAGTGGGATGAACATACTGAACACAATTTGGCTTCATGTGCAGCCAGTTGGTGTGTTTGGATGGTACACTTTCTCTTCTTCCAAGAATGTTATTCAATTTTGACTTTCTTTTGAACTCTGGAAGCCAAAATGTAAAATTAAATAAATTAGAACATTACAAATAACTGACTTCAGGCTCTCTCTAATATTGTTTCTGAATGTAGATAAACACCCTCAGTATGGATTTCTTACCATGCTGGCAATATTTCTGTTCATTTCACACTAGTCATCTATCTCAGGTATTGATTTGCAAAACAGATTTGGATTTGGCATGTGGATAAATATATTCAATGTGGATTTATTTTTGGCCCCATAATATTTCTCTTTTATTTCTCTCTACCCTTGTAATATTTATTTTATTTTAGTGCAGTACTCTATTTCTAATATTGGTTTAGCATATAGTTACAAAGTAATATATTAGGTATTGATTTCTTTCTGTTCTGCAGTGTGCTTTTCTCCACATTAAAAATATTTGCCAGTTTCCAGAGTGACAGTTGCAGTTCCTTCAGGCCATCTTAAAAGTGTGGGTGCTCAGCTAGTCCAGTAGCTAGATGCTCATTTCCAAAAGCTGGCCTGTTGTGACCTGGCTGAAAATACTTCTTTCACTTGTCTCTCACTGCTCGGTTTCACTTTCTAGAGATTTTCAGAGGTTAATAACCAATACTTGCTATGTATCTGACTTTTTTTGTTCTTATTAACTTATAGTATTAGTATTTTTGTTTGTATTTTGTTTTGTTTTGACTTGTATACCAACAAGTCAATGCTAAAAGAACATGCACTGTTGCCAACGTTTACTGATTACTATACACTGGACATGTTGCTCATCATAGTATGATTCACTAGTTTAGCTCACAGCTGTGTATCTTCAGAATACAAACATTTTTGAAACTTCGAAATATTATATTGCATTTGATAGTGGTCAAAGTCCAAAGCTTCCCAAATTGACAAAGAATGATGGGATTTTTATGATCATCTTCCTACTGAGCACCACATCAAAGAGAGTAAATTCTTTAAGCCAGCTGCTTTCTATTTAGCATAAAGTATCTAAATGTTAGGGGCTAATCTAGTCATCGTAGCTTTCTTCTAGGTTACTTGAGAGACATAAGCACCTCCAGAAGATAATTAATCTGACTTATCTTAGAACAAAATTAATTGTTTTCTGGAATTGAACAATTCTCAATACTAAAAAGACAATCTAGACCTTTGGCTATTTACCTCACTCTAGAGTCCTAACCCAAGCAAAGTCCAGTAAATTCTACTCCATATATTTCAACCAGAACTTAACGCTTAGTGTTAAAACTATGTCTCGTTCCACAGGCAGTTCTACCAAATCAAGCTAAAAGCTTGAGGACAAGGTACTATTTCATAACTGTACAGTGGTTCAAAGCTGCACCAGGGAAGGTTTAGACTGAACATAAGGAAGCTTTTCTTTACTGAGAGGATGGTCAAACATTGGAACAGGCTTCCCAGACAGGTGGTCTATACCCCAAGCTTGTCAATTTTTTAAGAGGCATTTGGACAATGCCCCTATTGACGTGCTTCAATTTCGTTAGCCCTGAATTGGTCAGGTAGTTGGATTAGATGATCACTGTAGGTTCCTTTCAACTGAAATAGTCTATTCTACACTATACTTTTTCTCATGAAAAATACAAATGCGTATTTCTCTATATCTTCATAGAATATCAGCCCAGAGACACTTTCCCACTGCCAGAAGCAAGCACTCACTCCTTTAGTCATGCTGCATCTCCAGGATCTCAAGATGAGACCTGGCATGCAGCATTTTACCTTGTTCTTGTAGTGTAGTTTCTGCAGGAAAAACACACAGGTTCATGGACTACCTAGGAGCCATGACATGTTCCAAGCTAGTCCCAGGGTGGATCCCTGGAGAACTGGGACCACAGGAGGCATTGCAGCATGCACTTTCATGCAGTTTCTGGTGCTGTTATGTAAAGTCTCCTTCTATTATAAAGATAATGGGTATTGTACTGTTCTTAAAAATACAAGTAAAGCCTGACATCTGGATCAGCCCTTGGAAAACCCCTATCCACAGAGACACCTCTGGTGTGGAATACACCCCATAGATAAGAGAAACATGAAATTCTTTCTCCTCAGCTCTTACCTGACTGCAAAATATCCAGTCTTGGTAAAGGGCTTCTTTCTTTAACACAAACTCATGGCATTTTTTAAATGTAACTGTCAGTTTTATACATAAGACTGCTATATTTTGTAGTTTTCAGTTGAAGGGAAAAATCCTTCATTTTAAGCAGACATTTTCCTATATTGCAAGAAAAGAAAGGAACTGTATTCAGTTCTTTTCTATGGTTAACTCTTAACATCAGCCTTTTCCCACTAACACACAAACAAATTAGGAAAATAATACCAATTTTTGCATTCTGAAGAAAATTTCCAAATGAGTTTTCTCAACATCTGAATTCTGGTATTTCTAATTCATGACTCATGTATGACCTTGTTAGATCCCTATAGCTGAATAAAATGCAAAACCTCAAGTTGACCACATTTTTAAAAATCACTTAGTTTTCTCCCATTATTCATTTGGCCTTTTTGCCTAATACCATAAGTATTAGGAAGTTGGTATCATCATTTTTTACAATAGTATGATTAAATATGCTAAGAGAGGTGAACAAGTAGTGCTTCCTCCACTAGTTTTATCTCTAACATCAAGCTTAACTATTAACAACTCAAGATGTGGAAATATAAGTGCTGCTTTTGAAGCTGGTATCCCATAAAAGAGTAGCTAGTACTTCAGCAGTCAATTGGCTTAGGTTTTTTGCACATGAAGGACAGCTTAGAAAATGTTTGGAGGTGAATATAGAATTTTTTTCAGCCTTTCAGGAAAGTCTTTACAAGGCTTTTCTGTAATCCACTTAAATCACCCAAGCTGCTCAGTTCTTTGTTTCTTTATAATCACCTATTGTTTATTTAATTTTACAGTGAGAAACTTATTATTCATGATTTCTTAAAACTGACTGACTGTAGAGTTATTTTTATTTTTTTCAAAAAAAGAAAAAAAAAAAAGGAAAAAAAAAGAGGAGATTGTAAAACCATAGCGCACTTTAGAATCTTTTATTTATATATACGCTTCAGGGGGCAGAAATAGAAGCTACAAAAATATTGTAGTCACTACATATTAGGGAAAGTTACTTGCCTTTTGATAATAAGCTACTCTCTTAACATAAAGAACCACTTGCATTTCCAATAGCAATGTATATTTTTCTGCCCATCAGAAAGATGTCTGCTAAAATCAGAGCTTCCTGCATCTGGAAAGACACAGACCTTCATTCATCTGTAGCCTGGTTTCGATGACTTACACCAACTTTAATCAGAAATTTGAGTTCAAGCTTGCTATTGTCTCAAAACAGCCTTACAGCTGTGTGGAAAATGAAGGGAGATGGGGGACAACACACCATACCTGGACAAACCAGAAGGTAGAACAAAAAGTGGGGTATTTAAGGTCACCTTTTAGCAGTGCTAGGTCTGTATCAGGTTATGGTAGCCATCGTACTGAGTCAGTGTTTATGATGCCAACTATAAAAAAAGGACTGGCTTTTTCAAAGCATCACTTTTGAAGAGGTATGAAATGAATCCAAAGGATTGCCCCCACCATGGAGGACAAGAAAATTCCAACTGCTGCGAAGACCTAGACCTACAAGTCTACAACAGAGGCATAAGACCTTGAGGACAACAGCCTTCATCTTCTGTAGATTCCTAACAGTGGACAAAACTTCACAACCTCAACAAATGCAGAAAACCCCATATTCTGACAAATTGTTGAGAAGAAATCTCATCAAGGCAATTCTAATTGATCTTTCCTCCTTTTGTGACCTCTTTTTTTCCTGGAAAAATGTAATCCAGTCCTACATGTTTACTTACCTCTTGTTAAACACTCTCAATAAATATAAAATGGCATGCATTCTGTAACACTACTAGTAGTTAGTGCTTGGACAAATTTCAAAATACATACAATTCTTTTTCTATTACTATTATGAAATTCTATCTAGTTCCTTTTGCTTATATTATACATGCAGACACATTTTACATGTATATAATCAGTTTTGCATTGGAATGTACAAAGTTAAGTGTGGGCAGCATTCCAGCAAGGTTAACTTCAGAAGAAACACATATGAAAGTGGATTCAGAAAAGGGATTTTATAACAAACATTTAGAAAGCATCCTTCCTTCAAAGAATGTCAAAATGTTTTAGAGACTTATACATACAGAAACTGAGACATATGGAGTTCTCTGTGGAGAAGGAATATAATTCAGAAGGAATTCAGGAAAAGAAGGAATATAATTCAGTCACACTACATATCACTACAGCCAATGTATACCAGAAATTTAGTGTTTATGAAAGGAAGATTTCAATGAAATGACATAAACACTCAAACACTTGCACACAGTAAACACCATGCTAGCAAATTATGGCCTCACACTACAAAGAATTACTAAATACTTAAAAGAAAAAACAGTCATGAGTGTGTGGTGGCATGTAGAGGTGAAGGTGTTTATACTTACACACATGCACGTGTGTCTTCAGAGAGTATTTTAAACTTTTGTATGTTAATGAAAAACTATGTTGACCCTACTGAGATACAATGCTGTAGATTTAGGAAGTTTGTGTGTTTACTGATTATCTGAAAAATTGTTTTTCTTCTATTTCTCTTAGCCACTAAAAAGCAGAGATGATAGCACGTATACTTTGTTGTCAGGCATTGTATATGATGAATGTTAGATGTATTTCTGTCAATGTAATTTTGAACCAATAATATAAAAAGTGCAAAATGGAGGAAAAGAACTCACTGAAACTGTCCAAATTTTTTGGTAAATCCCAGTCATATAAGATGGAAAGAAACAAAGATCATACTGGAATGACACATGAAATGCTTACCATACTCAGCAGTTTTTATGTAGAAACATGGTAATCCCATGTTATTGATAAAAATGCACTCGTTTGCTATCCTGTAAATGAAGAACTTAGCAAGGTGTACAGGCTTTGAGCAAGGTGTACAGACTTCGAACAAGTTTCAGAAAGATTAGATTACAATACATTTGATGTATTTTAGTTCAAGCAATCAACTCTACTATCCCCCGTGCTTACCTGAGAAGGTCTGGCACACTGCTTACTATGTTCAGGTAATTGAAAAGTATGCTGAGAATAGTGTGCAGGACCAGGAAGTCCAATCCCATGACTCTCTTCCCATGCTTCTTCAGTCTTCTCAACTCAGGTCTTCAATGTGCACCCAACTTTCTGTGCACTATTTTTTTTTTATACTTGTTGGTAACATGTCAGGTTGGTATCATACCTACCCTAGTTGTTTTCACTTTATTCCCAGAGGAACAGCTCCACCCCTTACGATCTGGAAGAACTTTACATTCCTCCCCTTCCAGACATGGTTGCATGTGGCACCACCATTTCTGCTCCACAATTGAAGCTACAAGAGAGGAAAACAAATATATTTGCATGTTGTTGAAAAGGACACTTTATTATGTCATTATGTTGCAACATTTATTTTCCAGGAAAATACTAGAAATATGTTCACTGACAGCTAGTCTGTGATTTTCAGCCACCTCAGAACCTTAATAAGAAATCTGCAAAAGGTGCTATGTGCTTCAAAGTCAACCTCTTCACAGCATTTCATTCCAACCTCATTTAATCTTGCTCAGCCAGATTTCAAAGTGATAAGTAGAATCTCTTCTTTTGCCTGGTCTACTGTACAGTCTAGCATAGTCTGATTAACTTTATTCCCCAATGATGACATATTTACAGCTTCCCTGACAGCCAACAACAAATCAATAGTAAAGAGATCATGTAAAGGGTGAATCCTGCTACTTTTTCAGAGAAAGCAATGTGAAAACCCAGCTAGTATTTTCCCAAATAAAACATATGAATTTATACCACAATTGTTAAGTAAGGCACTAATATTGCACTGTGAATAGGAATAATAGTGTTGGTCTAAAAAGATTAAAAACTGGACAGAATTGTGTTCTGTTTCTTTGCCTTTTTTTTTTCCTGTATGATAAATATATAAATCAGATGTAAGATTGTAGTACATGAAAATTATATGCTCATGTCAATTTTGCATAAATACTTTCAATTAAGTCAATTTCATATAACTTCAAGGGTCCTCTCTTAGTTAGATCAAATTTAGACCCTCAAGTGGTCTCTTTCACTGTCATCTAATAATTTTGTTTAGCATTTCCACAGGGCAATAGCAAATAATTCTTCCCGTCTTCCTCCTGTTCACCTTGGGGATCACCTTCAAAATACAGAAGCTGTCCTACTCTTATTTTAAATAGGTAACTGGAATGGAGTGGGTCTTACTGATGATGTTAAGCCAGTAAAAATTTCTAGGAACACAAAGAAAGGAAGCAATAGAAGTAATCGCACCATCAACACAAGAAGGAGCTGCCCGGGTGGTACCCGCTACCTGCCCAGGGAAGCAGGAGCACTTCACCGTCTGTGATCTTTCTTCTATCTTGTTCTTATTGCAACATCTGTGAAGTGCCACCACTTCACAGGTCCCAGTTTTAACATGGTGAGCTGTGAAAATAAGAAGATGGGCAATTTGATAACTTTTCAAGGTAGCATCATACTGTTTGGTTTGGGTTTTTTTAATAAGAAATGCATTAAAATTGGTTCTGTAAGGCAATCTGCCAGGCATGAAACAATTACAATGATACTAACACTAGAATGTAAAGTTGATTTCTTTTGTAAAAGTAATGTAACTATCTCAGGCAGAAAACACTAGCTAAAGAAGAACAGTTAGACAAGGCTGCATATGGGACTGTCCCAGTGAAGTGGGAAGCAGAAACATAAAACTAACCTAGAAACTATATTAATTTCTGGACTTCCATAAACAGCTGTGTATCTTTACCAATATTTTTTTTTCTTTTTCCCTAAGGGAGAAACTTTGACATGAAAATGTATCAATGCTAAAATATTCATACATGCATAAGTTTTCAGAATCCATGTCTCCAGGTTTTATATTCAGACCAGATACAGTCTTTGATATGGTATTCCAAAACCTTCCTACAAGTGCACAGAGAACAATTGGCAGGATACAGGGACAGCCCTAAAACAAACCCCAGAAATAATATCTGCTAAGGAATCACATTTTAAATCTTTCGACCTAGCACTGCAAAGTCTGGGAGCATGGGGAACCGAATTTTTCAAACAAGGGAGGCAATATGACAATTTTTTTTATTCAATGTATGTACCTATCACTTCCATTTAAGTTGCTCTAACTGATCGCCAGAATCATGCTATTGGAGTCCTATGAGAGGACCAATTTGGTAAGACGAGAATTGCCAAACTACCCTTTCTGGTTCAGCAGCCAGTTACCAAAGGACTTGGTTTTCAGAAAAAGTAATTTTATCTGAACTTTCAGTGGTTACTGATACAAGACCAGATATTTGTAGGGATAGTTCATTCCCATCAGAAGGAAGAGAGAAAGAAATGTGAACTTCTAGCTGGTAATGACCTACAACTTTGTACGAGGAGGAATACGAACTATTGAAAGCAATATGTGTTTTAACAGTACCTCTAAATCCCCTGTTTCTACTTCTGTTTAACTTTTTGTATGCTCGATGCAAAGCATATGTACTGAATGCTTTAGCTGTTTTTTATATCCCTAGTGTCAAACAATAAATGAGAGCTTCCATGAGGAGAAAATCCTAGTAATCCTCCTTTCAGGAGCCCAACATTGATCCCTGGATCCATTCAGTTGTTATTGCACAATATCAGCTCCTAAAAGGCCTGAGAAAGGAAAACAACCTTGATGTAGGCTATGGACCCCAAAAATGTTCCTAGGGGCAAAAGCCACAGACAGCAATTAGACTCCATGCCTTCATCAACAAAACATAAACTACGAAACATCTCATTCAGGGAGTTATGCATTTTTCAGTATAACAAATTCCACTGAACCATCTGTGGTCTTTGTTGTCACTCAATGCATTGTCCTGTGTCAGGTTTGATTATACTCCACCACATCATGCTGTGCTACATCTGAAAAGATATAACACAATGTAAACAATTAACCCATGATCCATCATATTTTGATATGCTAAAATGTTACATTTACATCAGAAATCTAGGAGGAAAGAAAATATTTTTACGCACAAAACCGGCTTTTCTTCACTTTCTAATTTTTAATTCAACAGAGGATAAGGAAAACAATTCATATTGTCTGCCTGAAATTTTCAGTCTCTGATATTTTCATACCATTGATGATGAGCAAATATTTTTTTCAGTTACCAGCACAGGCTGCTGCAAAAATTACTTTTAATTATTTTCCAAATAGTTCTACTGGCATATATGCCAATAAAGAAATTTACATAAACTATTTTTTTCTCAGTTCGAAGGTCTTTTTATCTGTTATTAGGGGAAAAAATTATTCTAGGATATATTGGAAATGTATAATATATAGTAGAACAAACACATGCTACTTTTGTAAGTTCACACTAATTTTTATTTTGATAGGCAAATTACACATCTTATACCCACTCATGCTAACACAAATTCACTACTTTGTATTTTATGAAAGGTATATAAAAAACCCCAGACTGAATCTACAAAAAGAAGTAAATTTAGTGGTAGGATGAGAACTTCGTACCACTTAATTTTTCACTATATTAGTTTTTATTTGTATTCTTTGTATCATTGATCTTGAAATTTTACCTCCTCACTCTCTTATTGTTTAGCTTTACGCTGCTCTACTAAGTCTACAGAAATGCCATAATATAACCACTAAGAGAAAATGAAGTACAAGGTATGACAACAGCTATTGGGAATGGAAGCCAGTGGAAAGAGCTGTTGTAAAATTCTGTGAGAGAAATGTTAATATTGGAACAAAAGCTTTGAAAGCCTCTTTTGTAGTAATTAGGAAGAAAAAATCAGGCATCGTAATACTTTTATGGAAAAGGAGTGTAATTAAATTAAACAGTCACTTACATTCATGTACAATATAGAAAAGCATTTCAAAGGGTGAAAAGTTACATGAAAAATGGAACAGAACAAAAAATAATCATATACTATTGATAGTCTTTGGGGAATCCTTAATAAAGCTACTTTGAAATTTTCTGGGTATAAAACATCCTAGAACAGTATACAAAGATACTTCAAACACTGAAAAATCTAGGCCAACCGTTCTCTAGTTTCTATATCATCTAGAGTATGCAATGAATATTCCTTGAGAGGAAATGCAGGGATTTCAGCTCCTTATGCTTATTAAATCATTGAGTTCCATTTCAGTAAGTACAGTATCTGTCATATTCATATGAAATTAAAGCCTCCATACAGCAGATAAAGTATTTCCCACAACTTAATACAAATTGACCTCATTAAGCCATTGAACCACTCCACAAAAAGAAGATAGTATTTTGGGAGAGTCACGTTTTGGTTTTGTTTCTTTTTCTCCTAGCACAGACTTCAAAGCATGCTGATTATTTTGCAGAAATTGTTTGAGGAACCAAATGCCATTTCTGGAATCCTACAGAAATTAGTTATCCAAAACCAGTGCAAACACTTAGTCCTGCATTCCCTGTTAATGCAAGTTGTCCTTCCTGCAGTCACTGTCAAGGACTGAAGAAAGAGACTCAGAGATTATTGTGTGCAAAATTTTCCTGATGATTGTACATAACATAATATATGTATAGATTATACTGCAGAGGTTGTAACACTGTATTGTGAGAGTGGGACTTGGAAAACAGGCACAACCATTTCTCACATATTCATTATATACTCTGTAATTAACCTGCCACATTTAAAGCTTTTTTTTCATGTAGCGAAATCATCAATAGCTATCTCATAAATCAGTATGATATTGGTACGCTAAAAACTTAAGTGGTCATTATCATGTTTCTGGAAAAAGTAAATGTCGTGGGGTTTACCAGGGATCAACCCTTTTTTTTCTCGAACTCCCCCCTTCACACAACCACTATAAGTTGAGAGAGGTTTCATACAGATGAAACAGAGGCTTGACATAAGGGATATAATACTAAGATTTATTACTAGTAAGATAAAAACTAAGAAATAACATATACTACAACAGTTCTAATTAAACTAGCTTATCTTATGGAAAAAGAATATCAGGTTGTTATTTACAAGTTCAGTGGCTTGTCTCGAGGTTTCACTCTTTATTTTCCCCTGCCTCGGG